>VUQH01089841.1:0-12505 GCA_015106775.1 Etroplus canarensis | reverse complement strand
GGCAATGTATGTTAATCTTTCCAGTCCAATACATTCAGAAAGTTCCTTCATCCACATCTTCATTGTAGGAGCGTCCATACTCTTCCAGCATAGTGCAATAGCTCTCCTGGCTTGTAGAAGTCCAAAGTCCAAAACTGCATACTGTTTCTGTGTTTGTAGAAAGTTCTTTGAGTATATTCCAAGCACACATAGTTTAGCATTTAAAGGGACTTTGGTATTAAACATTTCCGACAGACATTGTATAACATCCTTCCAGAAGTTTTGGATCTTTGCACATTCCCACAAGCAGTGGAACAACGTTCCTTTCTCAGTCAAACACTTGGTACATACATCCGGAATACTTATTATACTTTTTACACCCAATCACTTTACTGGCTTGATGCCAATTAACTTAATTAGGTGCAACATGTTCCTCCAGCTGTTAGGGTAACATTTCCAGCCTTTTGTTGCTCCTGTTCCTACTTTTTCTAGATGTTTTGCTGCCTTCCTTTTTAAGTTGACCGAGTATTTTTCATGAAATAGTTAAATGTCTCACTTTCAACATATGACATGTTTTCTATGTTCTTTTCTGTAAAAATATATTGGTATATGAGATTTGCAAATCATTGCATTCTGTATTTATTTTAATTTCAAGTAGCTTTCCAACCTGTGGAATTATGGTTGTATCTTGATGTAATATGTAAGGATTTAATCCTGTAAAAAACTGTTAAGAAAAACTGTAAGAAAGCCAATACCAAGAACTGGTGCAAACCTGAACCTTCTAGCCTTAAGCAGAGGATGGATACAGTTAAATTAACATGTGGAATTAAAAATCTGGCTGACTGTCTGGGATGTAAAGAAGAAGAATTTGGATGATCATGGACATCTGATGTAATTTTTGAAGTTAATTTATATTATTGTGGCCCCAAATTGTTACTCCTTTTGTTTTTGTTATTTTTCATTTTCTTTTTATGTTCCCTGCCATACTGAAATTTCAAACCTTAAATAAAAAATATTTAAAAAAAGACCTTCACCAATCTTAATATGAGTAACTTATCAGTCGCAGCAGAACAAAATCTGACTCCATCACGCTCACATTAGCTCTGGTAACGAATCTTAAACTTCTCTTGCATTAATTATTAACTTGCACAGTGACGTAATTTTCTGTTATTGTCAGGTTTTTAAATTACATTTATGTGAGCCCAGAAAAATGCAGTCTTTTGTGGTTCAAACAGGGATATAAATAAATAGGCATGTCTTGATTTTGCTGTCATATTTTGAGACTTACTGAATAAAACAACAACTTTCTGCCATTTCATTGCCAGAGGGTCACTTTTCATTAAAGAAGACAAAATATTGCACAGCACCACCAGGGACCCTTCTGCAGTGACAACATGTATTTTAGGAGCCTTGCTACATTCACTCTCCCTGTTCTTTTCAATCCCATGTCCATGCCCGTGTCTGAGAGTGAGCATGCTCCATAGGGAATCAATTTAATTATGCATGCAAGCAAATTGATACTCTGAGCTAAAGGTGGTCCTTATCATTAATTTTCCTCCTCTTCATTATCTTGTTATAATTCAAACGAATAATTGAAAATTCAGTATCGTCACTGTAACCCAAAAATGGTTAAGAGAAGAGTCAGCCCTTTGTTTTTAGGCATTATGGGATGTCATGGATGAAGCAGGCTGAAGAAAATGAGGGTTTAGAGGGTAGATCTGCAGGTTCTGTCTTATCTATCTCATTACTAATTCTTTTCAATTTTATTTTTAAACTGCCACCGCCATTGCATTGTGTAAATCTTGCTGAAAATAAGACATAGTAATGTTTTCAAGGGTTTTCAGCCTCATAAACTAGCATTCATTTTCGATTTTTGTTCTGCTGCAGTGAGCGGACTGAAAAATTTAGCCAGTTGTTGACATAACGTAACCATGGAAATTGCCAAACTGAATATTCTAAAGACTGTCAAAACTGGTTTGGAGTGCAGAGGATGCTGGAGGCAGACTGAAACAACAAATGAGCCATTTATTAGGCTGAAGAAACAAAGTCAAAAATGTGAAGCAAGAAAAAAAACACGAGCAGAAGGGAAGGAAAGCAACTGCCGAGCATAACAGATGCTGCAGAAAAGACTGAAAGGAAGACAGGACTATTTATGGGTCACTGATATGACATGTATATTTTTTTTCCAGGTGCATCATTTCTGTTTAAAATAATTTATTCAATTCATGACATGTACTGTAGGTGTTTAATCTATAAATGAAGTTCTTTTTAAGTGATACTATGCATGTACCTTCAGCTGCTCCCTTGTATTCTCTCCAAGGGGTCGTCACAACAGATTAATAGTCACTGGTAATTTGGCAGAAGTTTTATACCGGATGCCCTTCCTGATGCAACCCTCCATGGTGAGAGGTGCTTGGGTCCCCACCTGGAATTGAACAAAGGACCTTTCACAATGTGTTTAACTTTAACTAAAGAACAGATATGGAGTCTGGCTTGCAAATTAAAAACCAAAACATACCAGAGGTAGACTCACTGAGTCCCTGACATTCCATGAGGGTGGTTTGGTGCAAGCCTGGCATTAGGGTTGCCAAAGTATTGCAGGGGAATCCCAGACTAATCTATGCTTCGCGTTGATGTGATACTCTAAGCTGGAAGTGTTTTGGTGAAATGCAGTGTGCAAATTACTTTATGTTTACTGACTGTTCCATCTTGGGTTTTTTTGTACAAACCTTCCATCTAGAGGGCCAATATGATCCACCTTGACTGAGCTGGTTCTGTCGACAGACACTTTTGGAGCACCAATCTGCGCCACTGTGTGGAATTGTGGGAGTTTGAGTTACTGTGCGCTGCTTGTACGTTAATTGCTTTTAAAATTTTTAATCGAATTAATCATGCAAATTGAATCTTGATTAATGTGTTCATTTTTGACAGCCCTAGCATTTATGCATATTTAAGATAGCACTATAAATCCTTTCAGACAAACTTTAAGACCCAATTGGATCCTCTGTATGATGAATTTGGAGGCAAGGTGGATCAGTGGGTTGCACTGTTGCCTCACAGCAAGCTTGTCAAACCCTGGTAGGGCCCTTCTCCCCGTGCTTGTACAGTTTTTTCTTTTTGCAGGTTCATACCAAAGATGATCATAGCAAATATTTACTTTCAAGCTCATTAGAATTGTACAGATTCTGTTTTTGTCCCATGTGCTGTATTGCCATTTATGTTTACACACATTTCAGTAAACTGTTGCACCCATTTCCCATTTTCCTGGAAACATGGAAAGAAATCAAGTGCGGCTCAAGAATTTTGCACAATACTGTACAAGTGCACTCTGCTAATAGCTCACAAGTCACCAAACCCCTAAAACAAATAAAAAATTAGGAATAAATGTCTAAAAAAATATCACAAGACAAGATAAACAGCAACGAGCTGCTCAAATAAAATCACACTCACCCTGACTAACAGCTTAGCAGGTAATGTGATTGCTGGTGCAGCTTGATTGGGGCTGGAGTGTCAGTCCAATCAGGCGAGGAAAACGCAAAGGAAGGCTGAGTGGAGTCACCAATACTGAGGTCTGGACTACACTACATGCATACAGACTAAAGAAGGGGACTGCTGAGGGATGCAGCATTGTGTATAACACAATATAAAGCAGACAAAGCACAATAAATCTACATTCTTTCATAACATTTTACCAAAATCAGACATCATGTCAGTGATGATAGCATTTTATGGTAGGTATTGTTGTTTTTATTTTTGAATCTCCATCCATCCTATCTTTTGTTTCTGTTGGTGCTGTTCCTGTAGCAATCCACCTGACTGTATTGTATTATTCTTGCAGTACTTTCCTCCTTGAGGTAAAATACAACTATTTTCACATCTCCTTTGCTTTTTTGTATGAGCAGAATCTGGCTCTTGTAAAACAGTAAACTATCTTCCTTACACTTTAACACAAAAATAATGTCACACAATTCACTCTGGTAAAGATAAAATGCAGGAATATCTTATACAGCAGATTATGTACTTTTAAAAGCCATCACAGGCTACACAAAGGGTGCAAAAAGAGGCCAATCGATCAGAGTGAACAAGTGGGCGTTGGTCAGTGAAGGAGTCACACGCTGCACTGCGCCAATCCATCATTTTGGGTAACCAAATCTTTCCCACACCCGCTGCATATCGACATAGTGGATGATAGGGTCGCAGGGTACTCAGGCTTTTATGCCGCAGAGCAAAGAGTATGGATTTTCTCTTGACACACAGCAACATACATGTCCTTTCAACCACGCCAGCGGCCTTGTGAATAATTTACTCACCACCCCTCCTGCAGGAGCTCGAGTTTATGTAGGTCAGCATGTCTGGCGGCATTGCAAAAGCCCTTCTTCTGCTTGCCTGTGGCAATTCTGTGCATTAAGTTTCACAGCACTGGATATTAACCAGCTTCCTTTCAGCTCTACGCTTGCAGCTTTGATGCCAAGTCCAGTCTACGTTTTGATGTCAGACCACAAAAGCCTGCAAAAAGCTAGTTTGGCAGTGCTTTTCAGTTCAGATGGCAGATCAGGGGGAAAAAATACAGATCCAAAAACAGCAGTGATCACAAACTGGAAGGTAATCAGCTCCAGGGAAACGCCCCTCAGTCTGTATGATTGAAGACAGAAATATCATGTAATTATAAAAAGTCTTCTATTCTTTTTACTTACTTACTTACTTTACTGTCATAATGTGTTTTTTTTTAATTTAATAAAAGTAATAAGGGATTATTCTAATGCTATTAAAGCTGTTTAGGCCCCACTAATGTCATTATGGCTGCTCTGCCTTTATATCATTCAAATAATATGCAGTGTGATGTGTAGTAGAGTCATGAAGCCACTAATAAGCCTAACGATCTTTCTAATGAACCCTTTAAAAGATCCTGGATTGATGTGATGCACTATAGATATCAACTAAGTTACTAAGATACCTTTTTTAATGCTTATGAATAAATGAGGCTATGAACTGGTGATGAATACTAGGGGTGGATAGCTGTCATATAACAAACTTTTCCACATGTGGTTTTACATCTTGATTCCTGCCTGTGGTTTAGGCGACAAAGCACTTTGATTACTATTATGGGGATATTAAATTATGTTCTATACAGAAGAAGCTTGAGGATGGCCTGCGTGATGCTGTCAAAACTAGGTGCATCCTATCCTAGAAAAACAATTCAATGCATGTGTTACTTCTAGGCTAGACTGTTGTAGAGCCTTATCAGGCTGTTTTAAAAGCTGGAGAGTGCTAATACGGTCAGTTATTTCTCCAATATTGGCTTATCTTTATTGGCTCCCTGTTAAATCCAGAATTTAATTTACTTCTCATTGATTACAAAGTCCTGCATGAGCAGGGCCCTTCATATCTAAAAGATCGCATATTATATTATCCCAAAACAGTACTCCGCGGTCAAAGTGATCAGACATGATCAGACATCAGACTCCTTCAACTCCCAGTTTAGGTTTCTCATGTTCAAGAAACCAGTTTGAGTTGAGCCGAGTTTTTGAGATGTGGCGTTATCCTGGTGGAAGCAGCCATCAGAAGATCGTCAGCAGCAACACTCAGGTAGGCTGCGGGGTTTAAACAATGCTCAGTTGGTACTAAGGGGCCCAAAGTGTGCCAAGAAAATATCCCACACATCACTAATACCACCTCTACCACCAACCAACAGTTGATAAAAATCAGGATGGATCCATGCTTTCATGTTATTTACACCAAATGCTGAATGTACCATCTGAATGTTAAAACAGAAACTCATCAGACCAGGCATCGTTTTCCCCAATCTTCTGTTGTCCAATTTTGATGAGCCCGTGCAAATTATAGCCCCAGTTTCCTGTTCTTAGCCAACAGGAGTGGCACCCGGTGTGTTCTTCTGCTGCTAGTCTGGCCATTCACCTCTGACCTCTGGCATCATCAAGTCATTTTCTCCCAGAGAGCTGCTGCTCACTGGATATTTTCTCATTTTAGGACCATTCTCTGTAAACCCTAGAACATTTTTTCAAATCCCAGCAGACCAGCAGTTTCACAAAAACTTAGACTGGCCAGTCTGGCATCAATAACAACGCTACATCCAAAGTTACTTAAATCACGGTTCTTCAACCTTCTGATGCTCAGTTTGAGTGTCAGCAGCTCGTCTTGACCATATCCATCTCCTAAATGCATTGAGGTTCTGCCATTTGATCGGCTGATCAGAGATTTGCATTAATAAGCAAATAAACCTAATGAATATCTAATGAAGTGGCCAGTGAGTGTATAAGCCACCACTGCCAGTGTCATGTCATAAGGTTTTACTCTCCTGTCATTTATACTCTGTCCTGCTTGTTGTGTCTGCTCTCTTTTTTTCCTTTCCTTTCACCTCAACTGGTCAAAGCAGATGGCCGCCCTCCCTGAGTCTGTGTTTGTGCCGTAGATTTCTTCCTGTTAAAAAGGATTTTTCTTGCCATGTGCTTGTTAATAAATCCTTGGATCACAATGATATTAAGTTTGATGTTGCATATCTATAAACTGACTATTGCTTTATATTTAATTAAAATGTAAATGCCTATTATTTTGCATTAGAGGAGATGTGTAGATTTTGCCCTGCAACATCAAATGCTGAAAAATGTCAGTAAACATTTTAAATACAACGTTCAAGATATGTTACTTAACAACAGATCCTCACTGCACTGATTTCTAGGAGACATGGTCGGCAACTGAAGACGGCAAATCCACTGCAAAGCATTCAAACTTCACATGCAGTTGCTAGTTATAACTTATTTTGAAAAATTATAAGTATTTAATCTTTTTAATGGAAATTAAGATGAAATTTCTTTTAAAATATTGTTACACTATCTATGAAAAAAAGCTTACTTGCTGCATCAGAATCAGTACAAAATAAGGCAAATTTTAACTGTGGATTGAATCCATCACGCAGTAGAATTAGACATTTTTTTTAGGATGCAAAATTGTCCTGCTAAGGGGAATTATTTTTGTGTATTTGATTTCACAGTTTGACAGGGAAGCAATTTTGGAAAAGCAAATTAATCAGATATTTTATTTTACTCATTTAGGCTCTCAGTATGAATAGATCTGAGATCTTCATATTAATCTCATGTGGAAAAACACAGACAAGTGAAGTGAATATATTTACATGTACTCACACAGATGTACTGTACATTCTTACTGTCCTGGATAAGAACTCTTAGAAGGGAGAGAAGTCAAAACTGTTTCATTAATCACCTAAAAATGAAAATATAAAGAATATTTGCAGGACTTCCTCTTGTGTATGTGTGTTTTTGTTTCTTTTTAAGAATTGCGTGTGATCCAACCAGACAAATATATCAGGCTAACCACAGTTCGTTAACCTTTAAACCAAATAAGTTTCCCCTGGGACTAACAAAGGATTCTGACTCTGATTTACATTTATAAAATACACAATACGCTATATGGACAAAAGTATTGGGCCACATCTCTTAATCATTGTATTCAGGTGTTTCATTCATTCCATTGCCACAGGTGTATGAAAGCAAGCACGAGCCATGCAGTCTGTCTTTACAAACATTTGTGAAAGAATGGGTTGTTCTCGAGTTCACAGGATTCCAGTGTGGTACTGTAATGGACATTGTAACAAGTCCATCCATCCACCTGCTTTCTTCCACTTGTCCAGTTTCGGGTAGCAGGGAGGCTTTAGTCTATCCCAGCTGCCATAAGCTGTCAGGTCGCCAGTACATCACAGCTGCAACAAGTCAAACTGGCTCTCCAAACCTCCTCTAGCATTACCATCAACACAAAAACTGTGTGCTGGGAACTTCATGGCACTGGTTTCCATGGCTACATGCAAGCCTTATGTCACAAAACACAATCTCAAATTTTGGACGGAGTTGTGTAAAACTCACCGCTACGGGACTCTGGAGCAGTGGAAATGTGTTCTGTGGAATGACAAATCACACTTTTCTATCTGGCAACCTGAGGGACAAGTCTGGATTTGGTGCAGTCTGGTGGAGTGGAGTTGGGATAATGCTATAGGGTTGTTTTTTGAGGTTGGCCTGGGCCACTTAGTTCCATTTAAAGAAAATCTTAATCCTTTACCTTTCCAAGTTATTTTTTGACAATTCTATGCTTTCAGCTTTGTGGGTTTTGGGAAGACCCGTTTCTGTTTCAGCATGACCGTGCCCTGGTGCACAAAGCAAGGTCCATAAAGGCCTATTTGGAAGAAAGTGACTGGCCCCCACAGAGCCCTGACCTCAATCCCATGCCACTGCAGATAAACTACGAGGGAGATTGAGAGCCTTCCGACATCAGTGTCTGACCTCACAAAGGTTCTTCTGGATGAATGGATAAAAATTCCCACAGATGCACTCCACAATCTTGTAGAAAGCCTTCCCAGCAGAGTGAAAGCTGTTATATCCGCAAAGGGTGAACCAACTCCATAGTTATATCTATGGATTTAGAATGGGATTTTATAAAAGTTCATGTAAGTATAATGTATAGATAGCCCCAAAGTTTGTCCATGTGGTGTACATCAGTTCTAAGACAGGTTCAGTCATCATAAGACTAAGCCTGACATGTTGCACAATCCCATCCTCACTCAGATCAGTGTCAGTTTCTTTCTTCTTGCACAATGAAAATCCTTCAATCTCTGTGTGACAAGATTTAAGAAAAATAAATAAATTAAAATGGCAGCTGTCAGACATCATCACGGAAAAGGAACGAGACATCTTAAGGGTCCATGATAGAAAATAAATGAGATCTTCCCAACATGCCGTCACGATGTTGTCACAGCTGGACTCGGAGTGGTTCAGTGCCCTCACTGGGGATCCTTCACAGTAATTCTTGCATTTGTGCATTTATGTCTCACTATAGCACACCACAGGACTACAGTCTGCCATATGTGTTGGTTAGTTGAGGGAAAATCAAGCAAAACTGCTTTGCTAAATGAGCTGCTGCTCAAATTTTATTCCATGGCAGCCCCTGTTTACTATAACAGGTTATTGACAGAGCTTTGACTTATTTAGAAGGTCCTACCATACAAGTGTTTCCTGAAGGCAACTGAAAGCCTGTGCAGTGCCAGGGGACGAGTATGCCTGCGCATCCCATATCGATGTTTCAGGATCTGTTCACTCCACTAGTCCCCACAGAAACCAGGGCACTGCTCTTTTTACTGCAGGCCACCAACAAACACACAGCGAATGGATCCAAAGCTGGGGTGGAGCAGGGACTGTGTTTGCTGCTGAGCTGCTTGCACAGAGAAAAATACTAAGTGTGACCTATTTAATTAAACAAGACCTCAAGCAGTAATAGCAAAAAATATATACCAGCTGATTCAGAAATATGTTGTTCATCAAGTACCACAGCTAGAGTAAGACTTTTAATAGAATATTCAACAGATCCTCGTGAGCCTTCATTTAAAAATGATACTAATACAAATCAGTGGCTAATAAATCAGCCCATCAACAGATTTTTTTTGTTTTCAGAGTTTGCAACAATATGCTCATTATATGAAGAAGTCATATACATCTACCGCCTACTTCAGTAGGTGAACCTGATCAGCTGCACAGTTACGCAAATATTTGAATCAGCCAATTACATGGCAGCAACTTAATGCACTGAGGCATGTAGACATGGTCAAGACAACCCGCTGAAGTTCAAAATGAGTGTCAGAATGTGTAAGAAGGGTGATTTAAATGACTTTGAATGTAGCATGGTTGTTGATGCCAGACTGGCTGGTCTGAATATTTCAGAAAGTGCTGATCTAGCTGGCTGCAGTTAAATGAACTGGTACTTACATAGAACTTTTCAATTTGGAGGGTTCAGTGTCTTGCCCAAGGACACATTGACATGTAGGCTGGAGGAGCCAGGGACTGAGCCACGAACTTTTCACTCCAACTCCTGTGCCATAGCTACCACAGAAGCAGTTCTCTGGGCAAATAAAACTTGTTGATGCCAGCCAGAGGTCAGAGGAGAAATGCCAGACTGCTTCACACAGGTAAGAAGGCAACAGTAACCGAAGTAACCACTCGTTATGACCAAGGCATGCAGAAGAGCATCTCTGAATGCACAGCACATGGAACCTTGAAGCAGATAGGCTACAGCAGCTAAAGACCACACCAGGTGCCATTCTTACGAACAGGAAATTTGAGGGACCAGTTCACACAGGTCACCAAAATTGGACAGTGGAAGATAAGAGACATATTGCCTGGTCTGAAGAGCCTCAGTTTGTGCTGCGACATTCAGATGGTAGCGACAGAATTTGTTGTAAACATCAGCAAAGCATGGATCCATCCTGCCTTGTCTCAACAGTTCGGGCTGTTGGTGGTGCAATGGAGAGGGGGATGTTTTATTGGCACACTTTGGGCCTATTAGTAGAAACTAAACATCATGTAAACACCACAGTCTACCTCACTATTGTTGCTCCTTTTATGACCACAGTATACCCACCTTTTGATGGCTGCTTCCAGCAGGATAATGCACCATGTCGCAAAGCTCAAATTATCTCCAACTGGTTTCTTGAACATGATGAGTTCCCTGTACTCTAATGACCCCCACAGTCACCAGATCTCAGTCCAACAGAGCATCTTTGAGATGTGGTAGAACGGGAGGGACGTTTCTGGCTAAAATGGACAAGAAGTTCATAAAATGATCTTCGGAATGGTAATTTTTGAAAACTCCATGACAACTGGTTGAGATACAGTAATCACATTCTTCTTCTTCTTCTTCTTTCGGCTGCTCCTGTTAGGGGTCGCCACAGCGGATCATTTATGAATCCGCATATTTGATTTGGCAAAGTTTTTACGCCGGATGCCCTTCCTGACGCAACCCTCACCATTTACCCGGGCTGGGGATCAGCACTAGGAGTACACTGGCTTGTGGACCCCTGTGGTTGGTTTAGTAATCACATTATAAAAGTAAAAGTATTTCATCACCATAACAGCATTTAATTACACAATTTTTAAACATTTGGTTACAGTCTAGACTGTTATGGATGGACTGAATATTTATAAGAGCTAAGAACGGGTCGTGGAAAGGTGATGGTGTTACGCAAGTAGCAAATGAAATTTAAATGAGTGACCTAATTAAACATCTAAGAGGACTTCCTTCATGAAGGCATCAAGTTCTTTAAAAAACTGCCACACATGTCTTTATTTAGAATTAAAGCTGCAAGGCCTACTGGCCTGATATTAAAGAAAACAAAATGAGTTTGAACAATTTTTTTCAACTAATAACCCAGATTTTTGTTAGTGACTTATACAGATTTATATGTTTTTTAAATTGGTTCAAAACATACTTTTAGCTCTTTATGCATGCTTTACAGCAGTGTCTTTGGATCATAAAGTTTTATTTAGCGTGGATATCTGTTGCAGCGGGAAATGTATTATTCTGGGAGCAAGCCCCTGCGACCCTTCAAACAGATCTTGTTTGCAGAAAACAAGAATCAATCAAAAGCAAGTCCAGACATGATAAATAGCAGCCTGTACAAACACGAAGTGATTTAATCGGCCTCACAGAGAGGCAGGCTGAAACTGAGTGTCGGGCCACAACCAGAGGCAGAGGCCCCTTGGGGTTAATCTGATCTTTCAAGGAAATCCAATTAAAACGCCGGCACTAAAGAGTCAAACATTGGTGGACATCTTTTGTGTTCCTCTGCTTCTGTACAATAAGAAAAAAGTCCTTGTGACACCTGGGGAAATAAGGCCCAGTTTCTGTGGCTATTATAAAAGTCAGCGTTTCCTTTTGTTCAGTGGAAATGTGGACGCCGCCTGATATAAAGACTCTTTGTTTTTCTGCTCCGTTTATTTTCCTGGGGTCACACTGACGTCTTTCTCTCGAGACGACAGAAGGGAAATGTTAAGCCCACGGTAGTAGCCAAGATTAAAGTGAACAACAGGAGACGCTTTGCACTGAGAACATTTCTGTTGTTACTGCCTCATGTTGTGAAAAAAGACCATTAAACCTTCAAACCTCAAATACTTAACATGAAAGCATTTTGTGTTTAATGAAGAGTTCATACTAAGGATTTCAGAGAAAGGATATGAAAACCTGAAGTCATCTTATGGCTATTTTGATTTATTATTGAATAAGAATAAGAATAAGAATAAGAAAACCTTTATTTGTCCCACAATGGGGAAATTACGTTGTTGCGACAGCAAAGTGTGAGTGCAAGTAAGTATATGGACAGTAAAAGAACAATAGTATTTGTTGAAAATAAACAGATAAATAAATAAATACCAGGTAGAATAACTATCAAGTTACTACAGAGTATATAGTCCTGGTTTATGACAGATGGGTGGAAGGTACAGTGTTAGAGATGCTCATTAAAGAGTCTGACAGCAGCAGGAAGGAAAGACCTGCGGAATCTTTCCTTCACACAGCGAAGGTGGATCAGTCTGTCACTGAAGCTGCTCTCCAGGGCAGACAGGGCATCCTGCAGGGGGTGAGAATCATGGTCCAGCATAGATGATAGTTTAGCTAGGACCCTTCTGTCCCCCACCTCCTTCACTGAGTCCAGAGGACAACCCAGGACAGAGCT
>VUQH01089832.1:0-36363 GCA_015106775.1 Etroplus canarensis | reverse complement strand
GAAAAAAATTTTTTTTTTTTTTTTTTTTTTTTTTAACTTTTCTTTTTAATTGCCTTTACCTTAAAGACAATATCGAGTTGTCTCTAGAGTCTGAAAAAAAGCTCTTCAAATCAGAATTATACAAGCAAACATTTACTGGCATGGGCTGAAAATGTGTTGGTTAACAGATGTTATGTAGTGCTGCTGAACATAGGCTCAGTGTCTGACATAAATGTTAGATCAGGTAGAAATAATGACGTGAAATAAAATGGTGAGGATTATTTTTTTTAAAAAGCCACCAAGAGAAAAATGAAACTTAGAGTCAAACTTCCTGTGAGGAAAATAGTTTGTAAATTACAGGAGAGGCTGAGTCCTTTCATCGTAACTATTAGATAATAAATCAAAATAATCAAAAGTAGAATTTGCTTACATTTGCACTGTTTCACATTGTATGAATGATACTAAATTAATTTTCTAAAGAGTCCATCTTTGATGTTTAAAATGTGACATAAAATAACATTTTTCTTCATTTTTGTGCTCTCAGTGGTAGCATTGAGAGGGAAAACTGCAGTAAACTCTCACCACTTCCACAATGAAGCAGTGAAAAGCCAAATGGAACTATACCAGTCAAACCTTATTTTTCATGTAATGTCAGAAAAAACACATAGAATCTGTAAAATGTTGTCTGTCTGGTTTTATGTATCAAATTGAAGGACTGAATGCTCAAACTCATCACCTGCTGTTAATATGCGTCGGCTGCACTGCAGAAGTGATAAGAGCAGTAGAAAAGGAAGAGGACACTGGGATTAAACAAGACGTTTTGTAAATGTGCTTAACTGACAGCCTGAAGAGACCAGACAGCCTCCCAGAGAGCCATTAGAAGCAGACCTGGCTAGAACATGCTAATACTTATGCTAATACTCTGCTGTGATTTATGATGAGCAAGAACATTAAGGCATCCCTTCACCGACACTTGGACTAAAAGATCTAGCTTAACAATCTGCAGACTTTCTCCTTTTTTTCTAAATGTGTTCTCCCTTTTTCAGTATTTTTTTGGTTGGTCTAGCACAGGAGTCGGCAGGCTTTTCTATCAGACGAGCCTTTTTGGACCAAAAAAATCTGCATGGAGCCACACGACATGTTTGAGCTTCGTAATGAAGGTTTCCCAGCCTGTTTAGTATAAAATAACCTGTCAACATTGTTATTAAGTGTAAAAAAACAAGAATGTTTTTACCACAGGTCACTGTCCAGTGGGCTGTTTATGATTATTTGACACTTTAACTTTGCATTTTCATTTGCATTTCTTAAAATGATGGGAGCAGAATTAGAATGACTTTTATTACCAAGAAAACTGGACAAAAAAAACATGTTGCCATGTGTAGGCTGACTTTGAAACAGAGTCACAGTAAATCTGTTTAGCCAACTTTGAGTTCTGTCTCTGTTTGTGTGAGTGAATTGAATTGAATTAATTAATTAATTGAACATTCTAGTTAAAGAAATATTTAAACTTATTTTATTTAAAGTCAGTTTATAGGCTACTTTTTACAGTTGGAGAATGTAAAGAATCACCTAAAGTGATGATAAACAAAAATTAGTCCATCTTTTATCATTTATACAGATCAGGGCTGCTGGGGGTGCTGGAGCCTATCCCAGCTGTCACAGGGCAAAAAGGTGACCATGGACAGGTCACCAGTCCATCGCAGAGCCAACACAGAGAGACAGACAACCATTCACACCTATGGTTAATTTAAAATCGCCAATTAACCTAACCTATTTGTTTGACTGTGGGAGCACAGGGAGAGCATGCATCCTCCACACAGAAGGGCCCAAGACAGCCGGCTGGTGGATTCAAATGCGTACCCTCCTGCTGTGAGGCAATAGTGCTAACCACCAAACCACCGTGCTGCCATAGTGATATTAATGTAGTTTTTGTCAAAGCCACAGGGAGCCTCTGTAGATGCGCAAAAGAGCCACATGCTGCTCCGGAGCCATGGGTTCAAGACCCCTGGTCAAGCACCTGTTTTTTCTGGTCTGGATGGTTGCACACTCAAGTCTTTATTTTTGTTTCAAAGTCTACGTTCAACCTTATCCTTTAGAGCAAGAAGTTCGTTGTGAGGAAAACCTTAAATTCAGGCTAGTTTGGAGCCGTATTCACTTCAAATGAGAGATGAGATTTGGATTACACGCTGCTCTTTAATCACTTCTTCACATATACAGATATAATACATTTTGAAGACCTTTACAGAAGAGTGTCCGTCTCTGTGGCTTTCTCCTTCTTGGCCCTCTGTTTGATTTTCTTTCGTTATGCCCCCTCGTACACTGTTATATCTCATTCCCTCTAGAGTATCTTGTCCCCATGAAGTTGCTCCCCTCCCTCACCCTGCCTCCCACTTGTTTACATCAAATAGGAGAACCTCCAGGCTCTCTGGCTTGGAGCAGGACCACATTTCATGGTGACAGGAGAATGTTTGCAGTACTGACGTGACAAATTAATGCAAGGATTTTTTTTCGTAGTCACTTTAGCAAGCAAAGAACGCTTGTGTTAAATGTCTGTTTGAAGCATTGGTTATGACAATCTGTTTATTTCTACTTTGGAAAGTAACTCGTCAGTATACATCAAGACTGAATGGTTTCCGATTGTGAAGGATTTTTACTATTCATTTTGAATTGGTCCAGCGCAGTGAAGAGGCATGTTTAAGCAACAAATGGATGAAAGAAGCCACGTGTGTGCCATTTCTAATATTGCAGGGTCTACATTTTGAGAGGCAGTTAAGAATGTGACATTTTTGAGAAAGCATGGTGTACAGACCTTTTAAGGTGCAAGGTGCTCAGAGTGTCTCAGTAATAGCAAGTGTGGGGAGATAATTGACTCCACTAAGGGCATCTAAAAAGCACTCTGAGATGAGAGCTGTATTTAGGGAAAGTTTTATTATCTGCTTTTAAATGCCAAGCCATGCACCATTTTTGCCTGTGGGGGGAGAATGTTTCTTAAATGCCAGCATTAAGTGCAGAATATTACCTGATCAGTGCGTTTGAGATTCTGCTGCTGGCAGAGATAGGGGGTGGGCAACCCCGCCGCTTGACAGTCTGCTACAAAGAATGGAACAGGAAGTGATTTGTCAGAGCTCCTTGCAGCCACGACTTTTATCTGTGAGGAAGATGTATGGCATCTGAAAGATGAAGTATGCAGGAAGCAGCAAAGAGTAGCTCACTATTTGTGATTCTGGACATAGTTTTGGTTGAAGTTTTGTTAGAAAGCCACCCTGTATATTCCACTGAAGACATCTTTGAAAGTATAATCTGAAAAACATACTTTTATATTTTTACAGGCCAAGTCCTTCCATTAACATTTCGCAGGAGTTCAGGAATACAGTAGCTTTGGACTGTGGACTGTTTGGTTAGAGTACAATGATGCTACAGAGCAGGGTCTTAGCAGTGATAGAAAGTAAGAGAGGACTGCCCAGAGTCTGAGTAGGGTGAGACTCTCTGAGTGACCAGGATGATGTGGAGATGGGGATGAGGCAGGTTGCATGAATGAGTGTCTAAAAGGCAGTATGACAAAAGACCAGTATGGGTGTAATGAGAAAGTTCCTGGTTTGAACCCTGGCTGGGTGTGGCGTTTTCCCATCCAGGTACTCCAGCTGCTTCCCACAGTCCATAGACAAGCATGTTAAGTAATTTGACAGTGGCTTGAGTGTCCAGTATCACTAGAAAAATGCTATGCCAGCCAATTTCCATTTCCATTAGTGCTTAGATTTAAAGCACAAAGGCTGATTGGTTCAAAGAAATTTAGTGGATGAATGTAGAAATGAGTTTGCCTATGTAAAAACAGAAGTGACATAAAGAATAGAATAGCAGCCTAAACTCCCAGGAATGCAGCTGAATGAATACAGGTCTCCCTTATTGAACTTACACACCAGCTTCATTTCAAGCACCAGTTAGTGAGAGGAGTGAACCAGCTTCTCTGGTTTTCTTTCTTAACACAAAAGTGCAGACTTGTGCCTGAAACACATATGAGAGCCCACTGATTCCCACTGTTCTTTTCTATAATACATGATATTAGTAGATCTGCAAAGGTAAGTGCAAATGTTAATGTTACTGAGGTCATGAGTAGGTGTTGCGATGTGACACTGACCATATTGCAAGGTAGGCTGATACAAAAAAAACCTCTCAGGGGTTCTGTAAATGGAAAAATGCTCGAGGAGAGAAGTTTCAATCTGTTTGAATCTGTTCTATCACTAATATGCACAGCAGGCAGATCCCTGCTGAACGTTGGCAGTATGTCTGTGGACCTGAAATGTTGCCATATTGTGTTGGTCTAAAGTGCATGAGGAAATATAGATTATGTTATTGAAAGTCTTTGTTGGCAGTATAATTAAAGTGCTAACATATACTATCAAATAACATTAAGTAGAACATTTGATACATCTATAAAAACAGTAGGGAACATTGTTTTTTAAAGAAAATAAACCTCAGTACTGACTAATAAATGTGTGGTTTATACTTATGATGGGTAGAAGAACTGATTAACCACATAGGTTCATCATTGAAAATACTGTTGCCGCCACTGGAGCTGACTGGGCTGCTGGGTCCTTGTTTGATTGGATAGGTAGAAGAGCTGAGAGCATACAGGGTCAGATTTAGGACAGAAGAATACTGACTGAGGCATTTCATTGTCATTATGTATCAAACTGACATCAGATTATTATTATTATTATTATTATTATTATTGTTGTTGTTGTTGTTGTTATACAAATCTTTGGGGGTTTTCTTTACCATAGAAAGGATCCTGTGATCATCACTTTCTATCAGCATACATCCAGGCCTTTGCAGTTTGCTGGGCTTACCTGTCTGTGCCAAACTGTTGATCTGACAATAGAGTTCTCCTCAGTTCTCAAAAGGTAAATTCCCAGCAGTCTATACTACAGCGGCAATCAAATCTCACGATTGCTTAACATTTAATAAAACTAAGATGGTGGTGCCAAAGCTTTAACAGGCTGAGTGTTATTCCAACTCTGAACCCTTAAACAAATCAGAGTTATGTAATATAACCCAGACACGTTGAGGTTTTCTCATGTGAGGAATTGCCTTTATAACTTTTAGTATTATCTGTGAGCAAAACTTTCATAATCTTATCTGTAATAGTCATTTTATTTAACATTAACTTTGTGTGCACACTTACAACAAAGTTAATGTCGCTGCTGTTGTTTGT
Source organism: Etroplus canarensis (assembly GCA_015106775.1). NCBI lineage: Eukaryota > Metazoa > Chordata > Actinopteri > Cichliformes > Cichlidae > Etroplus > Etroplus canarensis. The sequence goes on along the minus strand of VUQH01089832.1, from coordinate 31,172 downwards.
GCCATAAACAAATCCTGAGACGAGTCTCTTTTTGTTGCTGTGTCTTATTGTTTCTTGCTAAAGGTCACAGGAAATCGGTTTGTGGTGTGAAACCCTGATTAATAACAAATACCTTTTTGATGATTTGTCCCTCTGATTTGCGTGGTATTGTTGAGGTATTTGTTGAGCTGCAGTAATTACAGAGGAGCTGCTGGTTTACAGTGTTGCTGGAAAATGTGAGGCTGAATGCTGGTGCCATTGCACACATGTTTCTGTTGTGCAAAGGGACAATAAAAGACTTTATTGGACACCCTTGAGTTCATTATAGACGCTGTGTTTCTCTCAGCCTGCTTGGCTTAGATAAACCTCACTCTGACCAAGGCCACATCCCTCCTGCTGCCACCCCAGGCCCTCACCAAATTGATTTCAGTAATAAAGTGACAGTCTACCCATAATATACGGATGGCGTTTAATTCAAGCCTGTTACTGTGCCAAAGGGGTGCTTGTTTAAGGCTTTATTTACACCCTTGCAGCATGGCTTGGCATATTGGGCTCTGTGGTGAATCAGACCAGAAGATTTGGATAAAAGGTTTGAAATGCCAAAAGCTCTTAAAGTTGCTCAGACAGTGTTTAAAGTACTCAACTGTGAACTTGTGTGGGATGCATTACTTTAGCTGCACTCAGACTTGTTTTCATCAAAAGGATTGAAACTGTTGAAATTACGATCTGTAAAAGTTTCATTTTCTTCACTTCCGGAACAGCCACGGGCCTCCTCCTACTCAGCAAACAATTTGTATTTGAAGTTCTGTTATGACCTCAAGAATATCCAGCTCTGTTTATGTTAGCAGTTATGTATTTAAGACTAGTGTTTGCTGGTTTTGACTACAGGCTGTTTATGAGCTCCGTGTACATTAAGTGTTCATCATTTTTTGATGGTTTGTTGCAGCGAATGTAAGTTTTTCACTTCACAAGAAGATTACCTTTACAGGCTATGTCATCAATCAGAAACTTCATGCTTGACCTGTGAAAGACTGTAATTAAGTTAACCTAATTAACTTAATGAAGTGTCACACTCTGGTGACTTTACTATATAGAGTAAATTGAAGGAAAAATAGGCATCATTACTCATCAACTGCTGTGGTATTTAGAGAGATGTACAAGGAAGGGTTTTTTCCAACTCTTCTTTCAGTGGGTGTCCATCTCAGTGGAAAATCTAACCTTTAGCCTATTTTATTTTCTGAATGAGGCATTTTTCAAACCGTCTGATTGCTTTAATTAGTACTATTGATGCATGTATGGAATGAAGATAAATCTCAGAGTGTGATTTGAATTTGTAGCTCTCTACATTTTCTTATCGGCATTCAAGTTGCTGTGAGGAGAGTGCAGTCAATAAGGCCAGCAGCCGAGGCTTTTACTCAAGCATATTAGGTGCTTAAAGTATGATAACGTCATCAATGATGGTTGTCTTTTAGACACAGCCAAAGTTTAACCACAGTTTAATGTGATTTAACGGTGAGCAGGGGTTGCTAAACTAGCCTGCAGGGAGCACGGTAGCATGGTCAAGGGTGGCCAGGCGGGACGCTGAAGACGAAGGGAAAATCAATGGCGTGGAGTCACCTCAATCACTTTAACTAGGCACTACAGATGCCCATGCCCCTCTCTGGGGCCAATTTGTGGAGTAAACAGAAGTGTGTGATTGCTGCTGACGTCCCCATTGGCCCAGGCAGTCCATTTCTCTGGACCTGGCTCCATTCTAATAACCCTCTTAGCAGAGAGGGTACATGAGGCCACTTTTCGCAGCCCTTAGTATTTTATGACCATAAACAATATAGCAGACACTGAGAAACAGCTCCACCAGCCTTCGTTAGGGTTTGTGCAGGTCCCTGACTCCTGCTGCTTGAACAGAAAGTATGCTAGATTTTAATGGCTTTGTGGGTTGAGAAACAGTACATTGCTTCAATATTATGCATAATGGGCTTTAGAGTTTCACATGACTGTTTGTCAGTCTACATCAGATAGACACTATATGGACAAAAGTATTGGGCTGCCTAAACATTACACGTAAAGGAACTTTTATGACATCCACTTCTAAATCCATTAATCCATTACTATGGAGTTCGTCCCCCCCTTTACAACTATAACAGCTTCCACTGTTCTGGGAAGGCTTTCTACAAGATTTTGGGGTGTTTGTGGGAATATTTGCCCATTTGTCCAGATGAGCACTTGTTGGATGGGAGGACCTGGCTTACAATCTCTGTTCTAGTTCATTTCAAAAGTGTTTGATGGGCCAGTCAAGTTCTTCCACATCCCATTCATTCAAGCACACCTTTATAGACCTTGCTTTGTGCATTGGGGCATAGTCATACAGGAGGAGACAAGGGCACAAACTATTGGAAGTTGGAAAAGTTGTCCAAAATGTCTTGGTAAGCTGAAGCATTAAGATTTCTCTTCAGTGGAAATAAGGGGCCCAGGCCAGAAGCCCCACAGTGGGGCAACTTTACTGTAACAGCAACCCCATAGCATTATCCCTCCTCCACCAAACTTAACAGTGCATAAGTGCAGTCAGGCAGGTTCTCTTGGCATTCACCAAATCCAGACTTGTTTAAAGCAAGGGGATAACAGAATAATTAAACATTATAAAATGCATTCATTTGTAAGCTTTAATGGAGTTTAGATGTATGACTGAGTTTCTGTATGCTTTGGGTCATTATTATTATTATATCATATTATATTATTATTTTTTTAAAGAACAAAGAAAATACCAGCCCTCGTTGGTGAGTAGACACACAGTGTTCAATAATGGGCAAAAAACAAGTGTGTTTCAGCTACAAGCTACTTATAGAATCACTGTAAATACTATGAAGTACTGGTATTTTCTTTGTTCTTACATTTCATTAAGAAATGAAGAGCCTGTATATCTTTAAGATTTGGAGTTGAGTACACTGTCACTTTTCACCATGTTCTTGGTTGTTAAATGGACCACCTTCTTCTTTCGGCTGCTCCCGTTAGGGGTTGCCACAGCGGATCATCTGCCTCCATCTCACCCTATCCCTTTTGTTAAATGGACCAACAGGAAAAAGTAACACAAAGTTATAAAAAAAATGTTTTCTAGCCTTTTCCAACTTTTACTGTCATAATTATGTAAATCAAGTTTTGGAGTTTAATGATTAAAGGTGAAGGATCCGATAGGAGGGTCAAGTGAAAGTTAAGCTGTTTGCAGAGGAGTTAAGACTTCGAAGCTCTTCTGTTATGAACAAGAATGTTTCTGCTGATGACCACTGACATGACAAATTGTACTGATAAGATACAGTCTTGCACTCCATCATGTTTCTATGCTTGTATGTCCAAACAGCTGCCGTCTCACATCCTAACCACATTATGAATTTTCTCATTTGAAAGAATCTTAAGTTGAAATGCGTTAATATTGAGCCAACTGCATTAATCATTTGAAAATATGGACATTTTATATCTTTAGAAAGGAAAAATTTTAACAGTGAGATAAACAGCCAAATACAGTGATGTGAAAAATTAGCTGGTTAAACCTACATTCCACCATGCCAGCATCAGCACTGTGATTTTGCCTTCTACATCCCAGCTGCTAGAGTTGGACTACAATAGTCAGCTCCTGAATATTCAAATCCCTGCAGACATTCAGGTCTGCTGCTAACACATCTTTATATTGATCTGTTTTGGGTTTTTTTTTCTTTTTTTTGTTATAAACAGTGAGAAAAATTAAAGTAACATTAGCAGGCTTTAATTTGCCATCTGTGACAGATTACATTAAGTATTGTAAATGAATGCTAATTCTTAAAGTGAGTTGATGATGAGCCAAAACAAAACTTCATACTTTAGACTTTATACCATTATTTGTTGAAATGAAATCGTTTCCAGCACAGCTAAATACAACCATGCAAAAAAGATTGTGAATTTAAAAGCTTGCACTTGTACAAAACCTGCAGCACTATATTTTAGTAGCCCTCTGCCCATGAGCCTCAGTGTTCTATAGCTATATGTTATATGACTGTTATTATATTCACTTCTGCCAGCAGTATAGTACATTTTTATTTATGTCAAGTTTCGGATCTATAACCCTATGTAACACAATTTTTCTTCCTGGGTAATAATTTTTCCACAAATTCCCTATGTCTCAAAGGTAGAGGAAATACATTTTATTCTTTTCAAACTTTTCTTTTGTGACCAAGACAATTTGTAACAACAGCATCAATATATACACATACGGAGGTGAATGTGTGTGTGATAGTTAAATGTGCTTAAAGGTCTAAAATAAAGCACTGTGTAAATGTGCGTATGAATGGGTGAAAGAGGCTTATTGTAAAGAGAGCTTTGAGTGCTCAGAGTAGAAAAGTGCTATATGAGTACCAGTCCATTTACCATTTCATTCAGTCCCATTGTCACAGGTGTATGAAAATCACGTACTCAGCCTTGTAATCTGTATTTGCAAATATTTATGGAGGCATGTGTTAGTCTACATTTGAAGAGCTTACTGAACAAGTCAGCTGGTGAAATTTCTTCCCTCCTACATATCTCAGATGTAAGTGGGATTATTGCAAAGTGGAAGCATTTAGGAACCACTGCAACTCAGCCACCATGTGTCAGACCACGTAAGGTTACCGAGTGGGGTCACTGAGTGCTAAAGCACATAGTGCATAAAAGTGACCAACACTCTGCTGACTCAGTAACTACAAAATTCCAGATCTTTAGGCAATAACATCTGCACAAAAACTGTGTGCAGGGAGCTTCATGGCATGGTTTTCATTGGCAGAGCAGCTGTATGCAAGCCTTACATCACCAAGCACAATGCCAAGTGTCAGATGGATGGTGTAAAGCACACTGCCACTGGACTCTGGAGCAGTGAAGTGTGTTGTGTGGAGTGATGGGTCATGCTCCTCTGTCTGGCAGGCTCATAGATGAATCTGGGTTTGGCAAATGCCAGGCAAATATTACAATGTAAACTGTAAACGTCTTGATGCATGCTCAATCATCCAGGTACGTAAAGCCTCAAAAGTTGATTCTGTTCATCTGGACGTAGGGTTTTTCCGGAAAAACCCTACGTCCAGATGAACAGAATCAACTTTTGAGGCTGTAAACTGTAAAGTTTGTTGAAGGAGGGAGGGAGTGATTACTGCTAAGCGGAAGCATTTACGAACAACAGCAACTCAGCAAAGAAGTGGCAGACCATGTAAACTTACACAGCGGGACTGCCAAGTGCTGAGACACACAGTGGGTAAAAGTTGCCAACATTTTGCTGACTCAATATCTGCAGAGGTCTAAACCTCATCTGTTAAACACTTGAAATGTAAAAATGAACATTAAAGGGGAAGGGATCATACCTCTGTTCTTGGGTGCTGTGATGAAGGAAACATGTTACCCTCTGTACACCCTTCATAGGCCAAAGGACCTGACCTGGTTCTATCTGTAGGTAGGGAATCTGGTGGCTCTGTGGGCATTTTGCTGGCATGGTTTGGGTCTACTTGCGCCACTACAGTAAAGTGTCTCTGAAAATCAATCCAAAATTGTTCTGAGTGAACACCTTTACCCTGTGATCAAACATTTCCATCCTGATGGGAGTGGTTTCCTCCATGATGACTGCATCCAATCCACAGGATAGAGTGCTCAGCATTTAATGAGAATGAAGGTGATGTGAATTACACTCTGTGGCCTTCATAGTCACCAGGTAGCAGCCCAGCTGAAAACCTGGGAGATTTTGGAGCAACATGTTAGACAGCACTCTGTGCCAGCATCATCCAGACACCACATATCTTTAGGAAGAAGGCAGTTCGTCCCTGCTGCAGACTTCAGAGAATCAATGCAAGGGCGTATAAAACTGTTACGGGGCGAATGATGGACCAGCACCTTCCTGAGATACTTTTTATTTTCTTGAATTTGTCATCCGTTTATGTTTGTTGACTGATAAGATTTCATCCGTGTGGCAAGTACCTGATGTACTACAAATACTGACAAATTACTGAGTGGTGCTACATTTACAGCTTCAGCAGAGTGCAGAAACACACACATTACCTACTCTGACTGATACTCTGTGTACATGTCAGCTTTTTAGAGCTTGAAACACTGAAATAAGTGATGGAAAGTCGTAACATTAATTGACCTCAAAATACACTATATGGACAAAAATATTAGGCAGCCTGCATAGCACTCCCACAGGAGCTTTTATGGCATCCCGTTCAAAATCTATAGGCTTTCAAGGACCTGTATCCTGAAAATCTACTTTATATGGTTGTGGGAATTTTATAAACTTCAAAGTGTGTAACATGTGAGACATGAAAGGCTTGAAGTCTCTCGCTGCCTGCATTCTTCCAGCCTCCAAGAAACAAGACTGCCCTCCATTTTTACAGGCCAGTATGTTTCTGTGTAGGAACAGGGAACCAATAAGCTTTTAGCTCAACATTTACCCTAGTACTGCCCTCTCTGGGGAAAATTAATGGTGTGGGATGACCATAACCTGTGGAAACTTTTAAAGAGTGATTTATAACAGAGAAATACCTCAGTGTGTGTTTCTCTGTGTTCATGTGTGCTTGGCCAGCAATTTGTATGTTTGCTTCTCCCCTGCTCTCTACATTCACTTATATTGCATTTTAATACAGATGAATTTACAGTAAATCTTTTCTTGTGTACACATTTCGCTATTCCTGTTGTCAGACAACAGAAACTGTAGCAAAAAACCTCTAACGCTCCGCACCGCTGAAATCCAGATTTTTGTTAGCGTGATGTTGTCGGACAAACTCTGCATTCAAATGTGTTAAAGACAAAGATTGTGCTGAGAAGTCTCAAACAAAAAGTTGTTATCAGAGAGAAAGTACAAAAGTTAGTGTCTCATTCAGGTCTGTATCCATGCAGCCTCAGTATACTGAATGGCCTGCCCCATTGGCTGCTTCTCTGTGTCACTCACAGACCTCTCCCTGAAAGGATTGGCACAGCAGCCATTTCAGCTTAATATAAAGCTACAGAAACTACAGACTGTTTGAAGAGCTTCAAACAAAGGTATACAGGCTAAAAATGGTTAAAAAAAAAACCATCTCTGTAGTATTTTGCACTGAAACTTAAACTATATATAAAATGCTTATTTCTGGGAGCATGTGAGACTAACCTAATATAACTTAAAATAATAGGATATGGGGGCTTTACTATGGCCTTGACCATCCCTTTGCAGTTAGAACAGCTTCCGCTGTTCTGGGAAGGTTTTTTCTGAGATGTTGGAGTGAGTCTGTGGGAAGTTTTGTCCATTCATCCAGAAGAAGATTTGTGAGGTCAGACACTGATGATGGATGAAAGGGCCTGGCTCACATTCCCCATTATATTTCATCCCAAGTGTGCTTGATGGGGTTGAGGACAGGGCTCTGTGTGGGCCAGTCAAGTTCTTCCACATCAAAGTCATCCAACCGTGACTTTATGGACTGTGCTTTCTGCATTGGGGCACATTCATCCTGGTACAGAAACGGGCCTTCCCCAAACAGTCCTCACAAAGCTGGAAACATATAATTGTCCAAAATGTCTTGGTAAGCTGAAGAATTACAATTTCCCTTTGCTGAAACTAAGGCGCCCAGACCAGCCCTAGAAAAACAACCCCATAGCTTTATCCCTTCTCCACCAAACTATACAGCTGGCACAGTGCAGTCACCAGATAAGTCCTCCGGGTATTCACCAAACCCAGACTTGTCTGACAGAGGAGGCTTAGAGCTCTGCAGCTGCCGAGTCAGCAGAGCGTTGACCACTTCCACACACTATGTGCCACAGCACTTGGCAACCTTGCGTGTAACTGTACTTCGTCTATCACTTCCTGGCTGAGTTGCTGTGGTTTCTAAATGAACAATACCACATGCAGGTTTATAGAATATCTAGGAGGAAAGAAATTTCACCAACTGACTTATGTTTGCATCCCATTACAATCCACCCTTGAGTTCAGTGAGCTCTTTAGAACAACCCATTCTTCCACAAATGTTAATAAAGGCATGCTGCATGGCTAGCTGCTGGGTTTAATACACCTGAGGTAATGGGACTGAATCAAACACCTGAGTTCAAAGATATAGAGGTGTGGCCCAATACTTATGTCCCTACAGTGTAGATAAACAGCTTTCGCTACGACAACTGAAAAAGCCAGCAGAACATGGAACATTTGGTTTCAGTGCAGCTATGACCTTAAACTAGCGCTGTAGTCTGCCTACTGAAGCAGGGATTAACAGTTACAGCATCTTAACAGTTTGTATTGCGTGGAGGTGCACGCCTACCACTTACATCAGTTCTATGACACAGAGGAGCTGGTGAAGTCCTGAACCATCCTTGGAGTGAGTGTGGAATCCACAGTATGCAAGACAACCATTAGTTTTGTGTGTGTGTGAGTGTGTGTTGAAGAAGAAACCATTTAATCTCAGTTTTGGATTCTCAATTGAAAATCAAAACAACAAATGGCACATGGATTATATGGACTGTAATTTAAGTTTATGATGCTGTAGTAGTTACATAGTGCAGTTTGGTTTGTGCACCACATATGGCTCCATGTAGTGGAAATTGTTCATGTGCCCTCTGTGATTCACTGTGATAAATGAACTGCCATGAATTTACTTTGCATAAACCATATCTTGTCATTTGCAGTTTGTGTAATTGTAAAATGAAAAATAGAATTTTCTATGCAGAACTCGTCAAAACTCTTCTGGTATAACACTGTTGATTGATCTGAAGTCTCTCTCTTTGTCTTCATTTGACGAGACATTTTATCCACTTTCTTTTTCGCATGTGTGTTCTCAGACCTGTTGAGAAATAAAGCAGAAATACATGGCCAGTTTTCCTGCAGTTCTCCAGCACTCATATCTGTTTATGATCCTCTGTTTTCCTCTAAAAGCTTTAAATTGGCACCAGAGAGAAAGCACCTTTACCAACCCTGGCTGTGCGTCCTCCTCCAGGAGGCATCTGTATTTATCTGACGAGGAGATAAAAGAAAAACCTGCTTGTGCATTTTACATCTGATTAAATTAGGCATCGCCTGGTAAGTTCATCTCAGTATCAGTCATGCCTCACTAAAATGGAAATTTGTTTCCTGGAAAAAAGCGAGGACATTAAACAACGTCCTTTGTAATAAATGAAATGGGAATTGCAAATATGCGCAGTCATGAAATTTAATTGCGCTCTCTAGTGACTGGTTTGTGGGTGCTGCGGAGCAATAGCACAGGGGGCAGAGGTGGTTAAATGTACCGAGTAACACACTGCCTGAACAGGCTAATGAAGCTGCTGTTTATGACCTACTGCAATTGTGTCATGTCTTGAATTTGCAACAAGACCATGTCTCTCACACACACACACACACACACTTCAGAATGTGCTTTCATCTACCAAATGTAGTAAATGTGTGTTTAGTGAAATGCATGAATGTTTCAAGTTTGTAGAGGAGAGTGGAGGAGTAGGCAAAAGGCCAAACACTTACAGTAAAATACTGCAATTTATGGTGCAGCAGTGTACAACATTAGACTCAAAATAACGTATAATGTCAATACAGAAAAAATGAGCAAAATGGAAGAAATACAGAGACTATAGTGTCTCAGCTTTATCCCTTTAATATGAATGCTTATAATATGAATGCTTATAAAAATAACCAGAAAGGGATTTCCTGAACAAATGCATGGTTGTTGTGATGTTTAGATATATGATGTTTGAAACCATTTTGTTCTACACAAGGTTGCACATATTTTCCTGTCCTGTGTGGAACGCAAATAAGTACAATAATGAGCACACATTATAACATTAATAAAAACACATCTTGGTTAATGCTCAGCCTTACTGTTTGGACTACACAGAAATGTACAGCTGATCTGTGTAGCTAAATATTTCCGTGGCTGTGAGAGGAAGGATTCTGTTACAGCTGGGAAGCTGCACTGAAATGCACAGACTCACCGTGCAGCATCAGACTCACAAATAAATACAGGAGGAGCAGAAAATCAGTCACACTGATTAACTGCAAATTCTTTGGAGGTCTGTATACATTTGATAAAGGATAGCACAGGCTATTAAAATACATACAGTACTGTACAGTATAATTCCTTTACAGTGGACTTTTAATCTAGGGTTATGGAGTTGTGTTGACTGGTGTAGTTAATGGTGTGAGCAGCAGGCATTTGTTGCTGAGCAGTGTTGGAGCTGGCCCGGTCTCTGTTGCCACCTAGGGCTCAGTCTGAGCCGTCTTCCTCTTGTCTATGCATCACATGACCAAGACGACGCTCTGCTCCTGCCCTTTAAAATGCAGAGCTCCACTTGAATGAAAAATGTGGTATTTCATTATCATATATGTTTGTGTTAGTGCCAGAGGGGCTATCAGCCTATGGAATATGAGTGTGGAAAACAATCCCCCTCCTCCTCTCTTTTCTCCTTTGTCTCCCCAGAGGGATGGAGATATCCCACAATGCCAGAGCCCATCAGCTCCTGCAGGCCCTTCATAGGGGGGGCTACTGTTGTTCAACTCTCCACAAAGCAAATGTCTCTTGCAGGGCCACTGATGCAAAGCAGAGCCTCATACCTCAGTCTCTGCAATGAGAGAAGAGGTGGAGTCCCCTCTGTCTCTGGATCAGTAGCTGTAGCTGCACTTTAAACCTGCTGCAGTTTTAAAAAACGCCACAAATAACTCGTCTTCAACAGCTCACAGACTTCAATTCAGAAGTTATGACTGTGTTATTTAAAACAGGATCTTGGATCATCTACTGCCAATGTGATAATGGTCTGACTACAAAGGCTATGCAGCCTGACTGAAAAAGACTGCAAATTACAAGGTCCTAAAGAATTCTACATTTTCTTCTTAGTCATCAAGACAGAAGAAAATGGCTAAAAAAGAAAAGGTCAGGTTAAGAAAGAATAGCATGGTAGTACATGCACATAAAAATTATGAGTTCAGTCAAATTTGGCTTTTATGGTAGATGTTTTATTGTTGCACGTTGATTTAGCAGCAGCTCTGCCCGCTTGTTCTCATAGTGTTAGCCCTGATTCATTTTGTTCTTTTTGTTCAAAATATCAAGTTGTACGATGGTGTGAAATTATGTGTTCTACACCCCCACCACCACTGCAACACTCTTCATAACTTTATGTTTAATGAGCATGTTAAATTACAAGTGTTACATAAAATGTCTAATCCTTAAAAAATACATTAGACATACAGACAGGTGACGTGTGAAAGGAGCGTGAACTTGTGCCTCCCACAGAGCGTCCAGAGCGTGCTGGCAGCTGAACCTCTGAGAGGTTTGGGACTGATGTGGAAGCTCTTATGACAGTCATGGGGGGACCAACTCCCTGCCTTTTCTTTTCATTTGTCACCTGCCTGCAGATTGCCCAGAGTAAAACTGTTCATTTTGTTCAGGTACTTGAAAATTTGATTAAAAACAGCAAAAAGGTGATTTTTGATTTCATATACAAATAGCTTAAACTGGTAGTTTTGTCATTTATATTAAGACAGAAATTTTTCAATCTGCATACTTCAGCCGACATACCTTTGGCGCAGGATCGTTTGATTTTGTGTGGGCGGGGCTCCTGTTGACTAGCTGTTTCTGGTGCCGCACACACAAATGCTTGATCCTCAGCAGTTTTTGACTTGTGCTGCATGCATTATCCTGCTGGGGAGGCTGCTGCTGTCAGGGAGTGCTGATGCCTTATAACATGTTTAGAATGCATCAGTATGAGTGGCACATATTAAAGTAACACACATCTTAAACTCGCCTGCCGCTGGTTTCAATGATGTGGCTGATCTGTGTTATTTATTCAGGTAACTGTGGTCAGTGTGTTTTTGTGATGTGTCTAATCATTCAGTTTTCCCTGTGTGACGCACATCTTCAACACAAGTTTTATAACTTCTGCTCGCACCTTCATTTTTAAAGAGGTCATTTCAGACAAATTGGTGAAGAAATCCATTAAAATGTATTTCAGTCCAGTGTATTGATAACCTATCACAAAAGAAGGTGACACAATATGTTACTGTATCAATGTTACACTTAACAGCTCTTTCCCAGGTTATTGTAGTACGCTAAAACTAGGTGAGAAAAAACATTTTACTTAACTGTAATAAAAGTAAATATAGACTTTTGCTTGAAATCAAAACCAACTAAAATTATATTGTGTGCTCACAAAACTAAAGTAAATGAAAACATACAGGAAATGTCCTTATTTTAGTCTTTGTCAGTTTGGTCACATATGGTGAGACAGCCTGTCTGATGAGGCTCTGTGCATCTGCTTATTGAGACTCAGGATGTCTACATGACTGAGAGTCAGCTGCCTTCACAGTGTGTTGTCTTTGCCTTCACATTGCATTTTGGAGGTGGCTGTGGCTTAGGAGGTAGAGCGGGTCATCTTCTGACAAGTAGGTTAGCTGTCTCTGTCTGCTCCAGTCTACATGTCAGAGACTACATTCACACGCAGTTCCAGTTTTTTGCTGAGATCTGATTTTTGGCGTGGTCGTTCACATTATAATTTAAATGTGACCGCCATCAGACTCCAGGGTGAACAGTCTCCCGCCCTGAAGTGACGCGCATGTACAGAAGAAGGCGTGACGTCACAGCAGCACATTGTGTTTACAGAAGTAAATATGGAGGCTACACATGTCAGCGTGTGAGTAAAACTTCACTTTTTGTCTACTGACTAGCTCCATCAATGCTGGCTGCTGTGCTCGTTTGGTCCATTCTTTGCATTTGATCTCGTCACGTCTTGACTTCTCCAGAATTATGTCTGTCTCACTTCAATGACGGAGAAGTCTGATGAAATGCAGCTTGACTGTTCAGACTGAGGACGCTTTGAAAACATCGGATATGTATCCAATTTAGGACCACATATGGAATTGGTCTGAATCTGATTCGAAAAAATCAGATCTGTGCCACTTTTCCCTGCAGTGGGAATGTAATAAAAGTGTCCTTGGGCAAGGTACTGAATGCCTAATTACTCCTGATGCATCCATCAGAGGTGAACATGTGTTAAAGCCACTTGAGGGTACAGAATAAAGTGTTGTATGAATGTGTGTGTCCCTGGTTCAATTCCAGGTGGGAACACAAGCCCCTTTCACCTTGGAAGGTTGCGTCAGGAGGGGCAGCTGACGTAAAACCTCTGCCAAGTTACCAATGCAGATTCATCCACTGCAGTGACCCCTTCGGGAGAATAGAAGGGAGCAGCTGAAGGCACACAACAGGGTGTGTGGATAAAGGCATAGAGTAAAGCACTGTGTGAATGACTGAATGAGGCTTGTAGTCAAAAGGGCTTTGAGTGCTCAGTTTGAGTAGAGAAATGCTATATATCTAAGTACCAGTCTATTTTGACCTGATCTGTCACAGACCGAGTCCCCACTGTTAAATAAAATCTTCAGATTTTTGGAAGTTTCCGTTTAATTTAGCCTCCATTTCTTAGAACAAAATTTCTACAATTACATGTTTGGAAATTTCAAGACTGTTAATTTTAATATTTGTTCTTACAAACAATATTTTGTGTGGCTCTGAGATGTCCACTTATACATATGTATTGCCATATGTATTCATGATCTAATGATACACAACCCACCCAGCTGTTACAGAGAGTATGTTAAATTAGATATATAATACATTATTAATATATAGGTCAGTTATATATTTCAAAACTGCATGATATGGCTAGAAAATTAGAAAAAGTTCAGACAGCTTGTTTGTTTCTTTGTATTGCTAATTCACATGTTTCTGGGCAGTATAAAAGTGATATTTGTTTTCAAACTGTGGCCAATATGACAAGAAGATGATGATGAGCAATATACAGGTACATCTAAAAAAATTAGAATATCACAAAAAAGTCCTATTTTTTTGTCACGCATTTCAGAAAGTGAAACCCATATATTATATAGATTCATTACACACAGACTGAAATACGTGGTTGGGCCTCCTTTTGCATGAATTACTGCATCAATGCGGCGTGGCATGGAGGCAATCAGCCTGTGGCACTGCTCACACTGTATTCACTATGCACGTGTGCTATGGATATTTTAAATAACAGCATATATTTAAATATAAATTGCACCAAAACAAGACAGAAAATTTTAAAAGGGAGAAATTTTACTATTTTTGACAAATATTTCTCCATTTTTGCAAAGTCATGTAGCATGCATTTCAGAGGATTAGAAAGCCAAACAAGGCTTTGTGTTACATATTAGAAGCTGGGGTAGGTTTCACTGGAAGAGGCCTCACCTGTAAATAATTCAGTGGTTCTCAATTTTTTTTCTTGACCTGCCCCTCTTCAGAAGCCGAAAAAGTTTGCACCCCACAGCCCAGAATTGTATCAATCACTAGCAATAAAAAAGGATCCACAGTGATTTTACTTAAATAACAGTGCATGTTCTCAGCACAGTAGCATCGGCAAAGGTTTGCTTGTTTCTTTGTCATATAAGAACCACATCCATTCACCTTAGTTCCACTTAATATTTTTTACCTCGTTGTCCACACTACATCTGCAGTGGCTCTCCGCCCCACCAGTGAGGCCCATGCCATAGTTTGAAAACCCCTGGAATAACTCGGGAATTTTCTGAGAATTCCAACAGAGCCACAAACAGTGCCAGCTTTTGCCCCAGTAGTTTTCTGGTTCCAGTTTGGTACTGGCCAGTTCTAGATGAGGTGTTGACCCCACATCAGTTTAAAAGTAGTACAAGTGAGCCTAATGGTGCATTTAGCAGCTAAAGAGACTGTTTTGTGATTCAGAGTTGTAAACCAAAGTGGGAAGCAAAAGAGACAATAAAAAATACACAAAACAATTCTAAGAGGAATTTCTTTTGCATGAAAGATCACTTCTTTACTGTAACGTCTTCAGTACAGCTGCATAATGCTGTGGCACATGAACCCAAACCTCTAACAGCAGTTAGACTCCTTGAAGAACATATTGTTAGATACTTCCTAGGTGACGTGTGCTTTTCAGCTATAATTTACAGCTCATCTTGCCCATCACTACATGCTGCACAGACCATGTATGTTGTGTATGTGCAGACAAATGAGGAGCATGCTCAGTCAGAGGCAGTCTTCACATGTCCAGACACTTTCAGCATTCTACTGAAATTTACAGGAATGTGAAAAGAGATAACTGGGCCTGAATCTCTTACTGCTACTCCCCTCCCTTTTAAATGGGGGTACTTGGTTTTGCAGGCAAAGAGACAGCAGGATAATACCAGCACTATGAGCGCTGACCCCCATCTGTGTTCTCTCAGGCAGAGACAGGAGTGATATGTGGCAGACAGGTTGGACAGGGTAGGATAAAAATCTCATGAGAAATCCTGTGAAGGCCCTGAGAGGCCAGTAAGACCAGTATCAGCCCCTCCACAGGGACACACACTAAATCAGTACAGGAGGTGGCATGGAGAGCACATCTCTGGCTTTATGAGATAGTTAGCATGTGCTGGCCCCTCTTCCCTCTTGTTTCCCATTTAGAAGCTGACTGGCTGTCTGATAACGGATGGCACCACAGGTAATTGGAAAATTGGCAGGCTTGTCAGGGAGATTTGGTGGATGGCATAAGTGTATACGATGGTGGAGTTCATGAGGTGTCATCCCACAGGTAGATTTATATCAACCCCATGGACCGGCACCACAAAGTATCCAGAGTTCTGGAAAATGTAGCACATTTTTCTCCAGCAGAGACTGCATATCAAGACTGCTCCAGAGGCACCGACAAGGTTCCTGTTAGTAAGAGATGATTTACGGGCCACCTTTTGCATTAACCCTAGCCCTAATTTACTGTTCCTACACCTGCCTTAGCAGTTGCTGTCTCTGGCTCCGCACATCCACCACTCTGATTTATTTACAGCAGAATCCACCAGTTCTGCTCATCTTCATCCCCAGCCTTTCTGACTGTTCCATTTCAGTCTTCATTATCATAATGTGTGATCTTTAGAAATGCAGCTGTCAGAATTGAACATTAGACCAATGAAATGTCATTTTTGAGATCAAAGGTAATGCTATAACAGCTGTCATTCTGCCTAGTCTACATCTCAAAGATCTAACCTTGGAGGCAGGAAGAGGCAAAAGTCTTCTTTGTGATATTTAATGGGTGTGTAGGCAAATCAAAAGTTGAACTATGTTCAAACTGACTGCAGACTGTTCAGCCAACCTCTAAATGCCTTCCCACAGTTGGATCAGTTAAACACTTTTGTAATAAAAAGTAAGGAAAGCAAAAACTTTACTACTCTGCTTAAGTTTGGAGAGCCCACTGTTGATGCAGCAGAACAGAGCTGGATCTTAACTCTCAGACTTTAACTATTCAGAAATGCAAACAACAAAGATTTGAGATATGACTGT
Source organism: Etroplus canarensis (assembly GCA_015106775.1). Classification (NCBI taxonomy): domain Eukaryota; kingdom Metazoa; phylum Chordata; class Actinopteri; order Cichliformes; family Cichlidae; genus Etroplus; species Etroplus canarensis. The sequence continues at coordinate 14,898 of VUQH01089832.1, read as the reverse complement.
AAAGTATTTTTGTTGCTATTATGTTATTACACTGAGTTTTAATTTCTTGATGGGGATATATTCAGGATAATACATTGGTAGTATTTATGATACTGATATTCCATTGAATTCAGCTTTATTTGTATATCACCAAGTCACAACAAAAGTTGTCTCAAGGTGCTTCACACTGTAAGGTAAAGATCCTACAGTATTAAACCCCAACAATAAGACCATCCCCTATGAGCAGCACTTGGCGACTGTGGGAAAGAAGAACTCCCTTTTAATAGGAAGAGACCTCCAACAGAACCAGGCTCAGGGAGGGGCAGCCATCTGCCTCGACCGGTGAAAGGAGAGCAAAGAGAAACACAGACTATGGGAGAGAGAAGACAAAAGTTGCCAGTATATTGCTAGTCATAACAGTGTTTGTTATCAATTTTTTAGCCACACTTATAATGTATCTCTTCAGATTAAAATTGCACCAGTTTACAGTTTACACCAAATTACAGTTTGACATAATATGTCATTGTGTATTTAAGTATCAGCAGGACAACTCAGCTGAAATCAGGGAGAAATTTATTTGTTGGGACAAATAAAAACACAAACTATACAGTGTGCAGGTTTGACCTAGATACTGTATTTTATATTTAGATGTATTTCCCCTACTCACTCTGGAAGCAAATAAAATACCCAAAAGAAGCTACAAGTTTGTCTCTATGATCCCTTGCATTAGTCTTTCTGCACTCGTGTGTTCCCCTCATCATGTTTTGATGAGGATTTTTGTCCATCAGTCTGTTCTGTTTCATTAATAAAATCTTTCAGGTCTCTTCATACTTCAGCAGTAGCAGGAGTGAATTCTAGCAACAATTTTTTTTTTTCTTTACAGTCCATCATATGCAGCCCACATCCTTCACAGGATCCATTTAGCGTGTCACTCAAATCAGTTCTCTTTTATTAATGTTGTGCCAACAGCTGTCACATTGTCATGAGTGAAAATATTCACTTCTTTGATTAAAAAATGGGAAATATTGTGACATATGATGTTTATTTTGCTGGGAGAAGTGAACTATCACTTCAAGGGTGCATTAGGAGATAAGATATCCAATCACCAAGCTTAAAATTCTCTCACATGCAACACTAACAGAAAAATGCTTTATAGCCTTGTCATTGGCTCGTGTCCCCTGTAGTGTAGTGGTTTACATATTAATCTCGCAAGGGAAAGGTTTCTGGCTTGATTCCAGGTGGGGGCACAAGCCCCTCTCACCATGGAGGGTTGCATCAGGAAGGGCATCCGGTGTAAAACCTCTGCCAAATTACCATTGCTGTGGTGACTCCTTGGGGAGAACACAAGGGAGCAGCCAAAGGTACATTTTAGCAATGTGATTGGCTCAATTTAAGATATTCTAAGCTTTGATCTCCTGATGTGTTCTGTACTTTGGACTTGGGTCTATTTTTGGCACTGTCATCAGACCTCATTGGTATTATAGTATTTAGAAATGCCTCCCTTGCAGATTTGATCATTTTATTATGCAGTCACTTTCTGTCTTTCTGTATCAAACAACAGAGGCTGAAAGAAAAGAATGGGACAGGAAAACAGAGTGACCAGGGAAACTCTCTGGAGTAAAGGAAAAGGAACACTGCCATCTGTTTGTGGACAAACCAAGCCACACCTCTGGCTGTGTGAAATAAAATTCTGCTGTTATAAAATGACAAAGATCATTTTTAAGAATATGAAAAAATGGACCTTCAGCTCTCTCCAACAGATTATTCTGTATTGGTAATTTGGGAGAAGTTTCATGCTGGATGCCCTTCCTGATACAACCCGCCACAGTGAGAGGGGCTTGTATCCCCTCCTGGAATCAAACCAGAGACCTTTCCTTTTTAAGGCAAATGTGTAAACCACTACACTATGGGGACACTATCATTTTTAAGAATACATCCCAAAAATCTGTCGAATCACAGCGCAACATTAAAAAGCCTGTCCTGAGTGGCTGGTCCTGAGGAATGATTGCATGTGAGGGTGACTCAAGAGAAAGTTTGCAGCATCTAAGAACTCATATGCGCATGTGAAGTCGACTACAGCCCAAACACACACCGATCATCTCTGACCTGACAGAGGATCAGCACCAAACTGTGCTCTCAGTCTGCTATCAGTATGTGGATTCATGAGGTGTTTGTGGGCTGCAGATTTTAACCTGGTAATCACACATGCTGGTGTGTAGACATGTTTATTAACCTTTGGGGGGTGGGGCATAATTGTATCTGTCAGAGTTGTTTAATCACTGCTGCAGCTTTCAGGACTGTCACTTTCACTTTGTCTGCTTTACTGAAATCGGCCAGCTCCTGCTCTCTCTGTCACTTTCTTTGTGTTGCCTTTAAAACGAACACTTTACATGCAGGAACTCTGTGTGGTGGGCAGGGGTGAGTGAAAGTAAGCTGAACAACTAGCTGAGACCGTGTCAGGCTGACCAGCGTGAAGCTGTCAGTGGCAACATGTTTGATGGTTAACATGGATGACGCAAGAGCAACCTGTTTCCCTTAACCTTCTCTCCTTCTCCAGTCCCACCATGAAAGTCAGAGTAGTTCATCTTCACAAACAAAATCTGATCATACTCCCTTTTTGCATCTACCAACTTTACTTATTACAGTCTTGTTGCTGTTTCCCATAAAAGAAGATGCTTTACACAGTTGATTTTTTTAAAAAATCGATCTTTTTTTAAGTTAGACGAATGTTGGAAATCTGTCAGTAATTAGCTAAAACAGATGTATCAAGTCAGGGCTTTTTGAGAAATGGTTTAATGATTACCCACCGATGAAAGACGTTTTATTGGCGGTGAACTGACGTTGAACTGCCATTTATCATGTGCAATTCCCGTTGGATTCCCGGCATAGTCCCGGAATTGCCGATAAAGCCTAGTGTCCACTAGGGCACGGACAAGATGCAGAATGCAAGTTTAGTAAATCCGCACCCATTCAGCAACCTTTCCGCATAGTCTTGAAAGCTTCCTTTCACTGTCTTTATCATTCCTAAACACTTCCCGGTGTTTCTGCACTTTCGGTCGAGACCAAAATTTGGATGCAGAAATGAACTTCCTGACACCTTCGGCAACTTGTCCGCATTGTCAACCAGTGATGACAACCAGTAGGGCAAGCAGGACTGAGGATAGTGAACTTTGGTTTCTGTGAATGATGAACGTTATGCAGGGATATTTTGTGACACACAGAACTGTGGTGTACTCTCTGGGACTCATGAACATTTCACACAGTACTGTGATGTAGTGTAGAGGATCACCTTGAGGTGATCTTGTGATCTGACTGTGATTGTTATTATTATTGTCATTGTTTTGGAACTGTTAATAAAATACTTATTAGAAGTGCACAGATGTGCACAGAGGTAATATGAGAAAAACCCAAAGTTGGCGCCGAATTTATAACCTTGCATTATTTCCTCATATTGTCCGCATATCTAAATGGTTGTTGGAAAGTCATCTGAATCATCCATGATTTTACCACTCCTGGTGTGATCCTAGATGTATCCCTGCTGTCCTGCTACAATCAGGATTTTCCTCAGCATTCCTGAATGATTCCTAGGACACTCCCAGGTATGTCTGCAGACAATACGCAGAGATTCGTAGTATTGTCTCAGGAATTGCTGATTCACACACTTTTTCTGCATCTGACGCCGAAAGTATGCCGAAATGACATAATTTGCTTCCACAACCCTTCCTAATCTTATCGGCAGTGGATGCCAGCCTTAATAGCCAGTCAAAACGGCATCAATCGGCACCAGTGGAATGGGGGTCTAAGACATGTACCATTATCTTGTGTTGGCAAGTCACTGGAGGCGTACAGTGTGTTAATGGTTGGGTTGGTGATGTTTCCTCAAGTGTCCTGAATGCACAGCTGCCTGCAGCTTGCCTATAGCAACGGCGGCCGCTCGTATGTTGTGACGTGTCTGTTTGAACTATGTAGAAGTAGGGGTTGTTTAAGGTTGTTGGGTTTTCTTTTGGTTTTTGTGGACAGGAGTTCCTGTTAGGCTTTGTTTTTTTCATTTCACTGTATTTGTTTAGTCTTCAGTAAAAAAAAAAAGTCAGAGTTCTGGAAATGTGAGTCTGCGCTCACACACCTCAAGCTGTGGGTTTGCCATCCTGAAAAGGGGTGGTAATCTCAAAAACTCTACACAATCCAACATTGTGTTTGTCCCTATTTTAAACAGCCAGTCCGGTATAGTAGGTTTGTGTCCACATGTTAGTTAAGTGCCAGCTGTGTTAACATGTGTCTTCATGGCATGTCACTTAAAGTCTCATTTACATGATTTTTCAGGGTAATTATATCAGAAATATACTTTCTTGCAGTATCTGATCCAGTAATCCCAGCCAGCATCTGACTAATACTGAGCACCACATAGGTCCGGTTTTAGTAAAAAAAATATATAAAGAAACCCCTTGGAGGACTTTTGACTGATATTGTGTCTGAATGTGCAAAAAGCCCTGTGACTCTGGCACTTTGAAGTCTTCTGGCATATCTCAAAGTAGACTGAATGGAAGAATGTCAAACACATTTGCTAAATCTCTTTTTTCCTTTCTGCTGACTAGGCTTTGATGCCAGATCATGCTTTTATAGCCACTCTGACCTGGTGCCCCAAGGTGCTGAATGGTAGTGAATTTGATTTTATATTGCATATTGCTGCAGCTGGTGGTGGCTAACAGAGGTTACAGCACTCAATTACTGTAATTTTATAGTAATTGAGTGTTGATTAAGTTTTTCCCCCTTCATTTTATTTTGTATCTTTATTTAACCAAGAAATAGAACTCTTAAGATTTTTAACCTTTTTCTGCCAGATGGGAAGCTTTTACCTGTCATGTTTTTGGACGACAGGAGAAACCAAACCTCCTGGAGAAAACCTGCACGAGCATGGGGGGAACATGCAAAGTCGACACAGCGAAGAGCCAGGGTGCTTCCTGTGTACATGTTTTGTATATAAAAATGTGTTGTGTCTTTGCAGGAGGAAGAGGAAGAGCGGCGGGAAGAAGATGAGTCCATTAAAGAGGAAACAGCAGAGCAGGAGATTCCAAACTGAACCTGAGAGCGGACACAAACACACCTTCACCTCTGCCCTCTGCTTTTACTGATCAGACTATAGCACACATAACTTTCTACTAGCCTCCCAAAGTTTGTAGACAGTGAGCTTTTAGCTTCCACTTAAGTTTAGCAACCAGAGGTGTATTTTAGAAAACACTATTCAGATGTTCATATCCTTAGTTTCAAGGGTAGAGTTTGTACTTTTTATGGATGGGGTGGGACGGACGGACAGGTTTCAGACAGCCTTATGAAGCAGCACATTAAAGCACCCAGCACAGGAGCACACACACAAACACACTGTGCTCCTTCTAAAGAGGCGATATGTCTGACTGTTAATCTATTTTCATACACTTATGATCATCACACAGAGTATCCTCAGTGTCCTGTTTACAAGATGAAGCTAGCTCAGTGTGACTGAGCTTTTTTCCTCAGCCCATAGAACACTTCTCCCTCCCTGCTGAGCACACTAACACCAGTCACATCTCAGCAGAAAGTGCTTTCTTCAAATGATTTTCACTCTACATTTGACTGGAGCATTTTATTTTTCTATTTTATTCATACCTTTTAATTTCCCCTTTGAAATATCAGCATATGCTTTCACTTAATTTTTGGTAACATGACATATTTAGTTTTGTTTTTTGTGTTAAAAAACCTTTTTACTTTGATTTTAAGCGATACATACCTTCACATGCTACATATATTTTGTCTTGGATTTCTAATAAAAATCTTCATGTAAAACATGTCTACTCAGAGACTATATTTAAATACTTTGCAAAGTAGAATTTGTTTGGAGCTCTTTTACTGCTTTTTCCCAGCCAGATGGTTGTTTGACCTGCTGTAGTCCACACTAGATTTCTGTGCTCCCTGGGAGTCAACACTCTCACCAAAGTTTAGCAAGTGAAAAGATAACTTTAATTGAGGCCAAAGATACAGCAAAAGTGTTTATAGTCTAATTATCACAAATCAACTGCTACATGTATCCAACCTTAGAAATGATGCAAAGTGATGACTGCATTTGGTTTTTATGACTGTTAACAGACAGCAAACGAATCATTATTTTTGACCAGAGACCACTGTCAGACTCTCACAGTAAATCTGGACTTATCCCTTAAAGTGCCAATAAATCTGAATTGCAAAATAGCTTTACTTCTCTATCACTGATACTCATTAATGCACATTCAAAGTCTCACTCTACTTCAGCGGGGTTCTTCGCCTATTCAGTGTCATACTGACTTCGGTAACACAACAGCACAAAGTCACCATGCCAAAAAAGAAAGAATTTTACATCTTATATAAAGGCAGAATAACACCGTCGGCTTCAAGACCAGATCCATATTACTGCCCTACATAACATTTCATCTTTTCCAGAGAACACAAAGCAAAGGTGATACCGCTGACACAATTATTGTCTTTTTTTCTTGCAAAACATATTAAAGTCAAAGTTATATGCTGCTGATATGAAAGTGCAAACTCAGCTTTGCGATAAATGGAAGCTCATGTCCCCAGGAGTCCACACAATATGTTCTTTTGCTGTTTAAGGGATTACTCATTACTTTAAGCAAACAACATTCATTTCCATTTTGTCTGGGTGGCGAACCCATTCGTTTGTGATATAATGTATCTTTCTGGTGAGCATAGCCATACTATAGTTCATAAGCTGTGTGTTTCTTTGTGTGTCATCAGTAGAGCCTAATGTCACATGTGAACTTCAGGCAGTTTTTAAAAAATCAGACTTACATGTTTTCCATAGCTGTCTTTTCTGACATGCACAGCATGAATTAAATGGCTTCACTACTACAGCTTCATATACTGGAAACACTCTGCATGGCAACAGAGCTGCCTGGATAGAGCACAGGGAGGCACATGGTGACCACTTGGTAGCGGTGAATCCATCAGTTTAATAGCTGTGTTATTTGCACAAAATCTAACATCAGTACAAGGAAGCAGGCAGGTTAAAGTCTGATTCATCAGTGGCGTTCATTTGCATTTCCAGACACCATTCTGTCGAGTGATGTCTACAAAAGTTCAGGGCTCTAGTGCATGTGTGAAAATGACTCAGAAGAACGTGGATGATGACAGTGTTTTGGAAGCATTTCCCTGTTTGCCAGAGGGTTGCTAGTTTTTGTTTGCTTTTTGGATCTGCAGTAATGAGTGCATCACAAGGTTTCAGATAGTGAATGGTATTAGCTATGGCAGGGGAGCTTTATTTCACCATGCTCCTGTTCTGGTGCATCTATTGGCATTGAGTTTTTCATCCTTGTAAAATTATAGCTAGCGATTTATATAATACACCAGTCTGCTTGTAGCAGACACTCCATTTACTGACTTTATTTCAAAAAGCAGTGTTATTCATAATTCCCAGTATTGCTGTGGCTGGAGTGCTTATTTAGTTCTCATTAACACTTAAAGTGGCATGAATTGTAAACACAGCAGGATAACACTAGCTATCCATAAAACACTGTCTTCTAAGCTTGCTACATGTGGGTTAGAAAGTTAGCTAGCTAATGCAGTCCATCCATCCATATATTTTGTAAATGCACTGGTATTCATATAGTGTTCTTATTCTTACTTACCTTACATACCAAGCAAACAGGGTTAAAACCCCAACATCATCTCTCCAAAACTGGTAGTAAGACAACAACAAAAACTGAACCATACACAACCGGATGCTGAGTAAAGTAAGAAATATAAAAGTAAGAAATATACAACAAATTATTGCATTGAAAGAATTTACTAAGCAACTGCTAATCTGATTAGTGCGTGGTTGTGAACAGATGGAAACAGCGTCTTCTCTGTGTACACTGACTAGCATTACAGAGTGGTTTTTTTAAAGAAAAAAAAAAATCTTTTTAAGCAATTTCTGGTTATGGACATCTAAATTCTGTCACTTGCTTGGTAAACTGAACATGGCAGACTGTTAGCACAATATCTGTTATATAACCCCGGGAGTGCTGTCTTTCTAATATGAAGTGAATTCACTCAGTAAGATAAGAATTGCTCTCAGAAGCAGGAGGTCGTGATGTCAAGTCATCTCTTAGATTTAGGGTTTTTGTCCTATCAAAAATATCAATCTAATTCATAAAGACATGGTAGAAAACAGTTCTGGGACAGAAACCTTTTCCTGCAAGAAAGTCTACCAACAACATCCAGGTGATGCTTAAGAAGTACGTGAGACCAGGGGCTGAGGGAACGTTGGTCTGAGGTACACTTTAGAATTATTTTTTCAATCATGGCCGCACATTGACAAAAAATTGCCAGTTAATGTTTTCTTCTTACACTGCTTTATATATCACACACATAGATGGGTGCACTCGGGATAATTTGGGGCACCTCGGACTGAAAAACTGTTTTATCTCCTGAGCCACAGCCGCCCAGTGTATTTATAACATTTTGTGTCACACTTTATACGCGTGTTTTTCTTTTACAGCCAGCCATTACTTCAAAGCTCAGCAGTAGAGCAAACTTCTGTGATTTGACTGAACTTCACTGGTCTGGTCAGCTCGTACAGGTGATCTCCACTGCTCACTTAGTGCTTACTTCCTGTGAAAACTCTTAGGTTTCAAAAGAATCAGCATGATGATGTCACAGTGATGTCATTGGGTTTGCCTTGGAAGCCACAAAAAACAAGCTTGCATATCAAAGTTGAGGTGCTACAATGTGGGATTTGGAGCAATTTTTAGAGAGCCAAACCACATTTGTAACGGTGTAATCTAAATCTGTGTAGCAGTATTTTAAATCAAAGATAACCCAGTCCTGGTTTTTGCTAATTAACATACATCTGATGACATTTCACCATGAGCAGTGGTATGTTGAACAGTATTAACCTCAATTAATAAGTGTTAGAGATGTCAATAAAAAAAAAATCATACTACAAGCCATTCTCCATAATGCCAATGGGGACATACTGAAAGAAAATCTGACTTAGACACAGTGCTGTCAGCCCAAATTCTTTGTTGCCATGTAAACAGCTCTGTGATAAATGATCTGAATGTCTCATGAGATTTTCCAGTCTCTGTTTCACAGGCCCGAAGGGTTTCCCTCTTAATGAAGAAGATGAAACATTTCCAAGCTTCCTTTTGCACAGACCACACAGCACTGTTCCAGTCCATGCTGGGGTGGAGGCGTGCGTCTCAGATCTTTATATTCTATCAGCAGTCAGACCTGGGACGTCAGCGCGCTCGTATTTTGACATTAAGGCATCGAGGGGTGTAATTCCAATTTGTTTCAAAGGAACTATTAATTTGCCCATTTCAGGGCCAGGCAGGAGGGAAGCCCTGTAAGACTGCCGAAGCGTGAAAGACATTATCTAGAGGCTTGAGATTTTGGGGAAGAGACATGTGGAATTGATGACGGGAGGCGCCGGCGCCTGCAGACATTTGAGCCGGGCTCCCCGCGGTCGAGCTCCCAGCGTGCCATCTGAGAGCGATGTCATTAGGCGTATGATAACAGCGATGGGCACATTAATGACAGAGTGGCCCCGCTCTGCAACCCAGTGCCCCGCCAATCTCCCATTTACACCCGCAGCATACTAAACAGCTCCTGATGATGAGGATAATACACGGAGCGTGGAGCGGTGCTTAACAGCCAGCTCTCACAGTAACAAAGGAACACAGCTCACTTTGTTGTGTCTGTACATCTCCGGTACATCGTCACCATCACAGGACTCTCGCTTCTTCTGAGGCTGGGAGTGCCAGCACATTTATCTGTCCAGATCATGCCGTTTTCGGGTCCTGTCTAAACTGCACATTGACAATGCACCTGAAAAGTGTGCTTTTACTAATCCTTACTTTACTTTTATTTTGAATATTTAACATTGTTGTTTCTATGGGAAACATGCCAGTTAGTATTGAGTCAGAGCTTTGGTCATTTCATGATCCTTCATTGTTCCAGTTCATAATAAAACAGAATGCAACAGATGATAATAAAAATCTGAATTAATTAATCCAAAATTTGAAACTGATCCAAATAATTTTTTGTAATATTCTAAAAATATAGGTCCTTTGGCCTTGGCTTGCTTAAAAAAGTCACAAAATAATAAATCTACAATCGTATATTTCCTAGTGATTTCCTGGGAGTCACAATTTTAGTTACCTATGTCGACACTGTCAGCTACTATTATAAAAAATTGCAGGGACATTCTGTGCAAGCACAACCTGCAGATCAGTTTTTGCATCTCTGATAAAACCACCCAGTATTAACTGTGTGGACCTGAAACACTGTGAAACCAGCATCACTCCTCAGTTTATCAGATAACATACCAAACCCCTTAATCTGACTAAGAACATTATTAGGTCAGATTGATTTATCTGTTATTATTATGCCTCCACCACTGAAGCATTATGTTTTTGGGTTGTCCGTCTTTTCCTTGCGTCCACCTGTCCATACATATTGTTACCAGTACAGAAGCTGACTGTTTACTGGATCCTTACCAAACTATGTGTGGTTAATACATGTGATGGATAGAAGAAGTGACAACATTTTTGAGGTTCAAGGGGTTCATTTCACCATTGTAGGAGCTTACTGCGCAGCCGGATCCTAGCCAGATTGCGTATACTTGATTACTGTGATGGAGAGAAGAACTGAAAACATTCTTGAGGTCATTGAGTAAAGGTCAAGACGACGTGGGTGGTGAATGATATTGGGCTCCTGGATCCTTGCCAGTGCTTGTATGAATATTCACCATAATGATTAGAAGAACTGATAAAAAATTTAAGGTCCTTTACAAAATTTACCAGTACAGAAAGCTGACATGTTCCCTGAATCTTATGTCAAGGTCACACAGGGTCAAATTCATCTAAATTTAAAACACAACATACATCATTAGAAAATAAATAAATCAGTATCAGCATCAGAAAACTTTATTATTCCCGGGGGAGATTGGCTTTTGTTACAATACATCAGTTAAATATAAATAAAATCAAATCTGAAAGTCAGAAAAATTAAGATTAAAATATATAAACATGTATGTATAAAGTGCAATATGTAACATAAATAAACAGTACAAGATATGGCAATAGAGACTAGACCAGATGTCACAGTGAGGAGTTAAAGAGTGTGATGTCACAGGTAGGAATGATTTCCTGTGGCGTTCTGTGGAGCATCGTGGTGGAATGAGTCTGCTGCTGAACGTGCTCCTGTGTCTGTCCAGCACGTCATGGAGAGGCTGTGAAGGACTGTCCAATATTGTCCTTAACTTGGACAGCGTCCTCCTCTCTGACACCACTGTCAGAGAGTCCAGCTCCACACCCACCATGTTCCTGTCCTTGCAGATGAGTTTGTTGAGTCTGTTGGTGACCACTACTCTCAGTCTGCTGCCCAGCACACTACACCACTGAGTATCATCTGGCAGTTTTTAAGGACCTCAGAAAATAGATACAGCTCTGGTCCTTCTTGCAGATGTCTTCCGTGTGTTTAATGAAGTCCAGTTTATTGTCAATGTGAACACCGAGGTATCTGTAGTCCATCACTATCTCCACACAGACCCCATGGATGGAACCAGGGGTCACTGGTGTCTTCTCATGGCCACAACCAGTTCTTTAGTCTTCGTCATGTTAATCTGCAGATGGTTCTTTTTGCACCATGTGACAAAGTTGTCCACTACAGTCTTGTACGCTTCTGTTTCTGTGCAGTAGCTAAAGTCTGCAGTGTAGAGGGTGAAGAGAAAGAGTGAGAGAACCTGTGGGCTCCAGTGTTATTGACCACATTGTCTGACACACAGTGCTGCAGAGACACATATTGTGGTCTGACAGTCAAGTAGTCAACAATCCAGGCTACAAAGGAGGCATTCACATGTATTGCTGGCAGTTTTTCACCCAGTAGAGCCAGCCTGACGGTGCTGAATGCACTGAAGAAGTTAAAAAACATGACCCTCGCAGTGCTCAGGGGCTTTTCGACGTGAGCGTAGATGCGGTTGACAATGGCGTCCTCAACTCCAAGTTGGAGCTGGTAGGCGAACTGGAGGGGGTCCATTAGGGGGCTGACATGGGCCAGAGCTGGTCCAGGGTCTCCATGATGGGTGATGTTAGTGTCACAGCTCTGGGGTTAGACATCTTTGGACCTCTTCAACAGCACAGGGACCTTTTTTCAGAGTAAGGCTCAACTTCAACGTGCATTATTCCACAAAGCTGGGGGGCACAAGCTTTGAGGACCCTGAGGCTCATACAGGGGCAGATTTGTGGGAGTGAAGTCTTATCATCTGTCTCCAAATCTGAAGGTGACAGGTAGGGCAGGGGTGGAGGTGTTAGAATGGAGGGTGTGAAGATGCCATGAGCCTGGAGGTCAGGGAGGAGGCTGAGAGACTATGAGGAGGAGGTGGGGGGAGTGAAGGATTGGCTGATGGTCGTAGGCTAACAGCAGGAAGGTTGGAGGTGTGAGTAGAAGCCATAAATTTAAGATCATTAGTCCACTCCATCAACACCTCTGCCACAGTGATGTTTGAGACCTCCCACATATTGTTCTGTTGGAGCTTTCACTCCAGCTTCCTGCTATTTGTCTTTAGCCACCAATTATTGTCTTTAGTACCCTTTGAACTGTTCTCAGCTCCTCCCTATTTCTATGTCAAACTTGCGGACACTCTCCGAATCTCTCTTCTCACCCAACATTGTTGAAGAATAATGAGGCACCTTATGTACCTCATTTAGCGCCAAACTGCCCACAGCTGTCAAATCAAAGAAACACTCAAAACATTTTGAACCAGTGAAGCATGAAGTGAACCCACTATGACATCCGAAGCTTTGAATGTCATTGGTCACGTGGCAGTGGTGTTTTTATATACGCTCCGACCCAGTGTTTTGAATCACTCCGCTTTAGGAAGAGTGACTCAAGCCCCGAAGCCTCAGTATCATTTGCCCATCACTAGTATCATGCCATGCCAAGTTCTTGTCTAGGTCAAGTCATGTTTAGCTTAGTCAAGTCAAGTTTAGTCTAGTTTCACCGTGCTTCATATAATTGTTCGTTATACCCTTGGAAGGTTTTTCCTTTGAACTGTGAACAGCTTTTCACTAATTAAAAAGCTCGCTTTGAGTTCCCATCACTTCAGTCTGAATTTTGGCTCCACAACACTCCACATGGGATTATGGCATCAGTGCAAAAGTTAATATAGTTTGTGATTAATTCGGTGAGCCCATCAATGTCCTCTCCCTGCAGCTCATAGAATACCTTCAATAACAGTTTTTACATTTTAGTATCAGTACACAGAGCAGCCTAACACAGACATGTTCTCACTCACTCTCATTGATGTTTGGTCAGGATGACACTTCTGTCATTTTTCAGTGCCATTAATAGCATCTTGCTTAGTGATGTAACAACTGACAGAAATGCTACATAAAAAGGCTACAGAGTAGTTTGTGGGTGGTATACTCTCATTTTTTCCTCCTCGCTTTCCCCCCACTCTGCCACTGGTGGCTTGACAAGTTGCAGAGTGAGGAGAAAGGCCCCTCCCTGAGCTTAGTTCTGCCAGAGGTCTCAGAGGTCCTGTTAATATTGGAGTTCCTTCTTCCCACAGTTGCCCAGTGCCACTCATAGTGGATTGATTGTTGGGGTTTTTTTCTCTGTTGTAGGGTCTTTTCCTTTATGTCTTGAGATGAATTGTTTCTATATGAATAAAAATGAACTGAACTGAATTGAACTAAAGAGTTCTAACTAGAAGACAGAAGTTGCTGTGCTATGTAGGACTGCTATTTTTAAACGGTTGTTTTGTTTTGGGTTTTTTAACAATTTTTTTCAATTTTCCTGTTGCTTCGTCACCAAAACAATTTTGATAACTTCAGGAAAAGCTCACTGTTTTGGGTTAAATACACCCTTCCACAACATTAACCACCATTTTAACAAGACAAAATCCCATCAGCAACAAGCTCCTCCTCCATTTTCTTTTATTACCTCCATGACAACACCAGTAAAAAATGTTTGGTTTCATCCTAGTGAAGTGTTGCTCTGCATATGGCAATGGAGAAGAAATGCAATGGCACCCATCTTTAAGAACAAGGATGATGTGTAGAGCTGAAGTAAGTGAGGAATCAGATTGATGAGCCATACCATAAAGATATGGTAAAGAGTTGCTGAAGCTAGGTTAAGAAGAGAGGTGACCATCAGCGAGCAGCAGTATAGTTTCATACTGAGAAAGCGTGCTTTGAGTCTCCATGGACAATGATATTTGCATTGATCTGTAGTGAGAGTAGGGAGGAGGTGGAAGAGAGCCTAGAGAGGTGGAGGTATGCACTGGAGAGAAGAGGAATGAAAGCCAGTAGAAGCAAGACAGAGTACGTGTGTGAATGAGAGGGAGGCAGGTGGAACAGTGAAGATGCAAGGAGTAGAGGTAGTGAAGATGGAGGAGTTTAAATACTTGGAATCAAACATCCAAAGCAACGGACAGAGTACAAGAGAGGTGAAGAAGAGAATGCAGGCAGGGTGGAGTGGGTGGAGACGAGGGTCAGGAGTGCTTTGTGACAGAAGGATAGCAGCAAGAGTGAAAGGGAAGGTTTACAAGATGGTAGTGAGACCTACTAATGATGTATGGTTTGGAGATGATGGCACTGACAAAAAGACAGGAGGCAGAGCTGGAGGTGGCAGAATTGAAGATGTTGAGATTTTCCCTGGGAGTGACCAGGATGGGCAGGATTAGAAAGGAGTACATCAGAGGGAAAGCGCAATTTGAGAAGTTTGGAGACAAAGTCAGAGAGGCAAGGCTGAGATGGTTTGGACATGCTCAGAGGAGGGATAGTGGATATACTGGACATGGGTTGCTGAGGATGGAGATGCCAGGCAGGAGGAGAAGAGGAAGACCACAGAGAAGATTCATGGATGTAGTGAAGGAGGACATGCAGAAGGTTGGTGTGAGGGAAG
>VUQH01089825.1:0-18959 GCA_015106775.1 Etroplus canarensis | reverse complement strand
GAAGTGGGTGCCCCCCCCCCCCCCCCCCCCAAGTTGTTATAAAGTGAAAAACTTTCATGATGTTTGTTGAGTTAAGGAACAATCCTATTGCACAAGATTACAAAGGTGCTACTTGTGCTCATTTTTGGCGGTGGTTGGTCTTTTTGTTATTTTTAAACACCTGATAATCTGGGATTATAACTGCTAGGTTCAAAGTCTCTTTTGGATATACTGATTTTGTTATTCTGTGGCCTTAGCTCTCCTCTTTTGTGCCATTTTCTTTCCTTGCAAAAACCAAGTCTTTGCAAAAGATCTTAAAAGTTGTCTTCACTAGTTTCCACCTGATTGTGAATGTTGCTTCACCCCAGAGAGCTGAGGATTTTAACAGTCTGGTATGTATAATACATATAAGTAACTAATTGCCAAAGTGAATGGTTTAAAACTTGAGTGAGCTCTGTTTGTCTGTCTGACAAGCTCAAAGAAATTTGTACCTCCACTCTTTCTACACCACCGCCTGTATCCTTCCTGCCTCCGTATCGTGTTGCTCTCTCAGCTTCCTAGCAACAACCCTGCACTGTTGTTCTCCTGTTTGTTCTCCTTTTTCTACTCTCCTCGTCTTGTTCACCCCTCCCCACTTCTGTCCATCTTCTTTAGTGTTTCCTCCTTTCTCTTGAATTTACCCCGATGATGATGCTGCATCCTGATCAGTGTTATATTACTAACAGACAAGCACAGGCTTATGTTGTTTTGTTCATTCCCCTCCTCTCACGGATAATTAGGTTTTCCCGTCCACATCGTACAAACAAACAAGATGACTTCCAGGAAATGAGTGGATGAGTGGGGGTAGGCTTCTTAAGAAAAACACAGAGGAAATCACAGTTCCGGATCTATAATTAACCATGAGTAGTTTGAAGCTAAATAGACGCATACCTACTGAAGCCATATGCAGCATCTATGTCTGGTTCTAAGACATTGAAGTCAACCATAACTTTTGAAAGGGCTGTTTTAGCTCATTTTATCAGTGTACAAGGTATGGGGAAGACAGAAATGTCAACTCTCACGGTTCTAATTAACACCATACAAAAACTGTTGTTTACTCTTGTGGTTGACACTGCCAAAAACAAGACAGCAGAATAGTAAATGAAGATATAGTACTGTGCACAAGATTTAATATAAAGTTTAAATTCTTGTGCACCCAGACAGTACTGTCAGCCTATGTTTTAAGTCCCAAGTTCATTCCATGGCACTCAACAATGATCTCAAACACATTTAATGTTGAACCATCTTCAGGGGACAAGAAGAACAAAGGATGGTTTGATATGCCATACATTAAGAGATGGAAGATGAAATGTGGCACATTCTCCAAGGTGTTTGGAACAACTTGCTTTCTGTATATTAAGGCTGCTGGACTGAAGCAAGAAAAGATCACCTGGAATATTTTGGCCAATATTGTCACCTTGCTTATTTTAACACAGTTGATCATTCTCCCAAATTAACAATGTGGATTAACCCGCTGTGGTGAGTTGAACAGGGGTTTTCCTTATTTCTTTTAAATATAGTTTAAATTAATTAAAAAAAAAGATTGAAGTGTTGGGGGATGTGAAGCTGTCTGGTAGAGATTTAGGCCCAAACTAAAGGGTGTCTCTGATCACAAAGAATATCTTGCAAAGTCAACCACCAGTACCTGCAGGCTAATGTATGTGGGTGACGACAGGGTGTGGAGGCCCTCCTGCCTTGGCTAGGCTTGCTATGCATTTTCCCCTGTTTGTCCCTTTGTGTTGCCTTGCAGTTTCCCGGTAGGTAGAGGTAACGAGTGCAACTGGGAGCAGCTGGCCAGTGTCCTGGGAGGATTTAAGAGCAATCTCTCTCTCCCCCCTTCTCTCCCTCGATGCAGCACAAAGTTACCGGTTTTGTTTGCTTCTGCCTTGTTGCCGTAGGTTTTAGATGATACAGTGCCTTTCACTTATCATTTTAATCTTCATCTAACAGCTGAAACATTGATACCAATGACTAACACACCTCATCACATCAGTTAGGATTTTTGGTATCCTGTTGGTTAACAGATTGGTACATTTTGGTATGAACGGTGTCCCATTATTTGTCCTGCTTCATGAACTCACAGAGTACGGCAGCCTCAGGGTGAGCAACAGAGACCAACTGATGCTCACCACTGAAAGTGGACCGAGTATGAGAGACCCTGAGCGAACCAGAGACAAAATTGGCTCCAGACAACTGTTAACAATCCTTCCACAAATTTACCTATAGAAACCTTGTGAGTCGTACTTCCTCTGGATGGATCTTGCTGACTCAGGTCTTTCCTGAACCCATCTTGGCTCAAGCTGCACTAAACATTGATTAAGTTTGAGGAATTTGGGAGGAGAAAAAAAGCGCACTCAATGTACGATTTTTTAAAGAATTCTCACTTTGACAGTAAATAAGAACATATTTCAATGCAGAGCACACATGCAGTATGCTAAGAAAAGGCATATGGGCATTTAGTCTTTCAGGAAGCAGACACTGGCGCAAAGCTCTCCTAAATAACAAAATAAATGGAGAGAAAGTGTTTTTTTTAACAATCGTATGCACAGTTTCTACAGAATAACCTAATTATCAACAAAAATATAATGAGAACACTGAGTTTTCTTATTACAAAAGGAAGTGATGAGGTATCATGAAAGTGATGCTCAAGACAGAAATTAAGAATTATCTCAACACAAACCAGAACCTGTCTGGAAACCAACAGTAGTGCTGCTTTTATTACCTGCAGTCTAACACTGACGTGTATAATAATTTTTTGGCACAAATTCTCGTGTCAAATTTTTCTGACTTTGATTTGAAGAAAAAAAGGTAATTATACTTTATCTAAAAGGGACAACCAGACTACAAGGCTTCTTTTACAAGAAAGGTATATATGCTTCTATCAAAGGTGATTCCTATGTGCTACAAAACTGTGGTATAATCTGTTTGTAGAGTTTTTTGGGATTTAAATGATTACAAGTTATAAAATGAAAATGGAGTAGCATCCTTGCGCTGGGCGAGTGGCCTTGGCTGACGACGCCAGGGTCGCGGGCCCAGCGCAAGGATGACACGAGTGGATGGGATACTAGTGGGTGGCAGTAATGCACTATTTTGTTGACAAAACAATGGCATGTGATCCATTTATTATTAATTAACACAGATAGATGGAATTTAAAGATGATCATTTGTTTTCGTTAAGGTTCTTTTTTGTCTCAATTAATTTTAGAAAACTCAGGAAACAAATTAAAAGGAAAGAAATTATTGAACTTGCACAATAAATGAAGGTTGTGGTAATACAACATGGTGTCGAATAAATAGGTCTGTGGGACCTGTGACAAGATTGGTAATCTATCACACAAAGCCAAGCTGTGTTTGACTACTGGTTTCCAACTGATAAAAAGGTTCAGTCAGGTGAGGCATCTTACTGTTGAGAGGGGATGGGCTTGAGACGCCAGAGAACAATGGCAGGTTAAAAGGTCATGTTTGCGTGCCATTTAACTAGTATTAATGATTTTCATGGTTGTATTTGGATAGTTTGTATAATGGGATACATATATATATATATATATATATATATATAAAAATATAAAAGAATATCTTTAAAGGGACAGAAACCCATAAACACAAATATGGTGCCAAATCAAACAACGCATGTAAAGCAAAATTTCTGGTGCACAATACGTGATCCTACCTGTGCAGGTGAGTAGATCTCCTCGAGTTGTGTTTTCTTAGTGTCTCTTCGGCACTTTTACCCCATACTTATGTACAACTTCTAGGGACAGCAGTGAATGAGGAACAGGAGTCGGAGGAAGCGGAGGCAGGGCTGAATCTAAAAACAAAGAAACAACCCAGGCATCAAAGAGCTGTGAGAGTGTGAGAAATATGACTTGACGAACACCTAGAATGTGAAGGTGTCAAAACAAGTTCTGCTATTTAAACACACAAACGTTGCTCTATGAAGAAGGCAGAATGGTATTTAAATCATTTCACTTGTCATACACAGGAAGTAGAATGAGACACTATATTTGTATTAATCAATTTCCCCTCTGGGATTAATAAAGTATTTTGATTCTGATAAGTGTTTCTGGCAGAAAAAGTTGTCAAGCTTGGCACCTGTAAGTAGTTTCGGTCAGGTGACAAGGTAGAAAGATTGCATGTGTGTATATTGTTGTGGCTGATCACTGTAGCTTTTTCAGGGCCAAAAGTGTTATTTAGTTATCAAGAAGACCAACGAGTGAAAACTGGAAACGATAGGGATTTGCAGTTGGGTTGTTCCAATGGACAATGATGTCCAGAACTGGCGGTGCTCAAAGTAATTAGTCATAGCTTGCCAGTCAGGGGGATTTTTAGCTCATTTCTACATTGATGTATTAAATGAATATCATCTTTATTATGAGATTCATAATAAATTTAATCTGCCACACTAGAGTTTCATGTTGTATCTCCACACATAACTGATCCTTGAAACACAGACATGTCTGGGCATGTGGGGGTGCATCCGCACAACTGTGTGGAGATTTTGGCACATTTTGAATTGAGTGTGCGTGACTGTGGAGCAGCTACACTGATCCATCATTATCAAATGACAGAAAACAAAGGAAGACACTGCTGACTTGGACTGGGTTTTAAAGTGGAGGGTATCTTGACTTTGCACTTGCAGAGTCACTGTTTTGTCAGACAAGTCTACTTGTAGTAATTTTTTTACTGTACTTTTTTTTTTTTACTGTACTTTTCTTACCTTATTGAAAAAACACTTAAAGCACTCACATCTTCATAGAGTCTGTTTTAAAGTACTGTTTTAGTACTTTAGTAAAAAGGCAGGTTTCTGATATGAATGCCATAAAAATTTTACTACTGCTGTAAAAAGTCTGGAATCTGGTCATTCGAGTACTGAGAAGGCCACGAAACAATGACTTCACATTCACCAACAACGAGGACTAGTAGCACTACCTCAGTGGAAGAAAAAAAAAAAAAAGAGAGGTTACTGTACTACCAGTTCTTCTCTCCACATAAAACTTTCAGTTCTAATGGTTATTTTCATTTCCAGAGATTTATTTGCCTACAGATATTTGAGCTCACCCACAGTACTTTCTCCTCTTAGGAGAGCTCATATTTGAGCTTGTCTTCATTATGCAGACATGTCGCTGCATGCGTGTCCGCTGCAGTTCAGGTTCATTCAATCGAAGAGTTGAGGGCTGTCGAAGTTCAATTTTGAGATAATGTTTTGGGTTTTTTTCCATTTTCTACGAAGTATGTCAAGAATACCACTTATAAAAACTGAAAGTACACCAATGCCAGACAGGCCAAGCATCAATGATAGCACCATGGTCCTGCTCAGACATCATTTATGGTATCCAGATCAATCTACACTGCGTCGATAACCAGATGTTAGCAGTTTGCAACACACCTAATTTCTCTGTGTATGGGTGTGTATATTTAGTGATCCTGCTAGACATGAAGACTCCTAGAGCTTTTTAGTCAATTACAGGTTTGGAAATCTTGTTTCCACCTTAAATTTCTAATGCTGACTTTGATGCACTTTGAAGTCTCACCACTCGACAGTCATTGTGAAACTTCTTCCAAGCAGTTATTTTAAAAACATTATCTATACTAACTTTAACAAGCTCCTCTCACTATGGAAGGTTGCGTCAGGAAGGGCATCCGGCATAAAACCTCTGCCAAATTACCAATGCGGATTAATCTGCTATGGTGACCCCTTGGTGGAGAATACAAGGGAGCAACGTTCCCTCTAAACTGCGCGCTTGTGAAATCGCGCACTGCTCCCACATCCTCTACGCACAGCAAATCTATGCAGCACGCATGCACACAACTTAGAGGGAACGTTGCAAGGGAGCAGCCGAAAGGTACATTTACATCTAAATTACTTGAACTTCAGATGTCACTGGATCATAAAAACTGCTTGTATTAAATCACCAGTCAAAACTGCTTAAAAATGTTTGTTGATTTTGCCTAAAAATAATGTTTTAAAGAGCTTTTAAGTCTTCCACAGTTTTCACTTCAAGATTCTCTGAGTGCTATGTCTCCTCTTTACACCACTGACAGTGTGCTGGGAAACTCCCAAGAACAGCATCTTTTTTAAAATCACATATGCAAACCAGATGTAAGGATCCCTTGGTATATTTGCTATAAATACACTGTAATCAAACCACCAGGCAGTTTTTGAAACAAGCAGAAGATTTGAAGAGTTTGTTTTTGGTAGATCTATCTGTCAGCATTATAATGTAAAATATAAATCTAAAAATGTATACAATCCCCAGTATGATCTAAAGCTTTTGCCAAGGACAATGATGTGAAAGCTCCCTTTATACACCTGACTGGGTTTTGTTAATCATTACACAGCTTGTGTGTGTTGGTTAGATATGAGAGGTCAGCAGGCAGCAAGCAGATGTCACCATTCACTGGGCAAACTAATAATGAACAAACTGAAAGAATCACCCGCCAAATGTTTAAAATGCTGAAAACCACGAGTTAATCAACAACAAAGGAAATGAGGCAAGAGATTCCCAGATAAGAGATACCAGAAAAACAGTCTCTTTACAAAGAAAATCATCCATCCGTTGTCTTCCAGGGTATGGGGCTGGTGTCTATCCCAGCTGTCATAGTGCGAGAGGCAGGGTACACCCAGGACAGAGAGATAGCCAATCAGCAAACAACTCACACCCATGGCCAATTCAGCTAACCTGTCAGGGTTTGTGGAGTAAGGTGGACTCAAAATGCAGATTATGGACTGAGGTGGTGAGAACTCAAAACAAGCTTTTATTAAAAGCTCAAGTCCAAACAGTCCAAGGGTGTTAAACAATAACAGGAACCAAAATGAGACGAAACCTGACTTGACTTAACAGCTGAAACATGGCTTGACTGGGACACAAGCTTGGCATGGCATGACAAAGAACTCAAAACATGACAGGCAGTAAGGCAGAATAACAGACAACGTGACAAAGAGCAGCTGGGAGACGGGGGTATAAATACACGCATCACAGAGAACATACAAACCAACAAAAAACCATGACATAACCTAACATGCATGTCTCTGGACTGTGGGAGGAAGATGGAGCACCCACAAAGAGAACATGCAAATTCGACATAAAAAGGCCCTGGTGCATTCTAACTCAGGGCCTTCTTACTTCGAGGTGACCAACCACTGAAAAGCAAAGCATTCCAAATCTACAGGGAGTATTACTAGACCCAGTTTACTGCTCTCCGAGGATCCTGTAAACATTTTTTTCTTTGTGTTTTTGATAGGCGGGGTAAAGACAACAGATTTAATTACATTTTTAGAAGTTTAAAGGTGTCAGTTGTAGTTACATACCTGTCTGTCAGTGCACCATGAGCCACTTCGGGACACAAGCAGAGAATTTCTAGAAGTCACATTCTACCACTACAACCAGCTACTTCTTACCCACACGCCTAAGTTTCTGTTGTGGTTTAATTACAATTCTAACATACTTGTTTTTTGGAAATGGGAACCATCAAAGGATTTTGTCCTGCTGTAAATCCTTAAGTTGGGCCAAACTGGCTGGAGTAAAAAGAACCTCAAAATTAACATTTGAAAAATGTTAAAATAGGGCTATAATAGAAAATTATTTTGACACAGAAGAAGAACCTGGTATCAAAATGTAGGTAAAAAGGAGACCTTTCAGATGCTATAACTTGTTTTTAACAGACACCTATCCCACATGGTGATGTGACCCTTGAAAATTCACCTGAAGTGAAATTACTAAAGTTTCGTCCACTGAATTATCATAAAATCTAAAACATCTAGGGTAGCAATGCCTGTCTGTTACTCTGTATCAGACATTAAACTGGTGCAGATTTGCTATTGAAACTATGATATGAACTTTTGAGTGGGTTTAAAATTGAGGTCAAATGCGTTACTGCAGCCCTTGAAATTTCATGTGTCTATTTCCTGTCCTTATGAAGTTAGGAGGGCTCAAAACTGGTAGACAAAAAAATCAAATCAAAAGATTTTCATGGATTTAAATATAAAGATAACAGCCAAAAAATGGGGGCCAAGTGGGAACTTTTTCCAGACTTTGCTGATTTTATATGAAATGGCCCCAAGTTGTGTCGCAAAGTGTTTTTTTTCCCTTTTGCAGATGAGCTATCCATTTATTCCTCTTCACATAACTCCTTAAATAGGTTGCAAGGCATGGTGAATGACTGAATGATTTTGGAAAGATTACCAGTGAAAACTGGTAATCTCCTCCATCACTAACTTTCCTGCCAAAGAGAATTCATGCAAAATTTTGGATAGCAAGATGACATCTCTTGCCTTGCACCTTGTTTCACTTACCACAGGGCTTTTTGTACCAGCTATGGAAGAAAAGGTCAGGGAAAATTGTTTAACTGCATGATCAAGATCATGTTAACTGCCCTTACTGTTCAGAAGTGAACACAAGCTCCAGTGATCAGCCACACTTGCTGTTCTGTATGCAGAATAAGCATTTCCTTTTCAAGAACTGCAAAAATAAGTGTAAATTGAGACAGCAGAATCTTCTTAACTAGCTGGTGAATATTTGAGGGCTCACCGTGCAGACTATCTGGTTAGTTCACACTCATGACTACAATAAACTATCCCAAAGTGAGTGGTGAAAAAGGGCACCAGGGCAGAGCACACAAAACCAAAAGAGGCGCATACCACTAACTGCTGTGTGCGAGTGATAGCAGATAAGAAGTGTCCAGCACTGAGGCCACGTCAAGTCTATGGACGAAGTTAAACTCTCAACTGACAGCGACTGAAAAACAAAGATAAGGGGTCTTTGAATATTTATATTTTGTGTGCAGAGCATACCAGTAAAAGGTTTATCTCTGCAATGTCAGCGGCCCAGTTGTTGTATTTTGGTTAAACATTTAACCATTTCACTATGGATGTTTCCACTAGCAACATGTCTAAATTTAGGCTGGTTATTGAGACCTGGCTCAGAACTGAGGCAGGCCCCAATTTTATTTTTTTTCCCCATCTTTCATATTTATTTATTTATCTTCATATTTACTATTTTTCTGTTTCTGTTTCAGTGTTTATTGGACATTGTATTTTTTACATATAGGTTTATACCGTATATATTTGTACCTAATGGAAAATCTGAACTCAAGCAATTTCCTCTCCTGGGACTAAAAGGATTCTGATTTTCAAGTTCTTCTCCCAGAGTCAGAGAAAGGCCAGCAGTCTCTGGATCAAAAAGTTTTTTCCCTCCACAAAAATAACAAGAGAAGCCATGATTAGGCAACTAACCAATATGTTAACTGGCAGAATCATCGGAAGGACAGCCCCTTTCTTCTTGCACTTCTTTCTGGTCTGCTTAATAAATTCAATAGCAATAAAAGTCAAGGAAAAGGAACACACAAGCCCCCCATACCAAGCTAAAAATGGATGTGGCTGAAATACAGTTGCAGATTTCTGTATAAACAAACATCCCATGAACATATACAAAAGGAATCCTTGGTTATACAAACAAAGCATGAAAATTACTGATGCCACTCAGCAAGGAGATTACCGCCTGTCCCCAGTCAGGATCACCTCAAAGGTGTTCTGAGGGTATGTATCTAGAAGTAATTTCCCTTTATCTTTCTACACTTATGTATGCCTCATGCATTATGTAAACCACGTGAACTACGTCTGCATATGAATCATGCTTTAGAAATGAACTCTCCTCATCCCCATGCTGCAGTTTGCTTCAAAGCCTCCCTATCCTGCACCTGTTTAGGGTCAAACTACCAAAGCGGTGTTTTTTGGGGACTACTTCACACAGGACTAAAAGATATTGCAGCATGAAGGAATGTCTGCCTAATGGAGACATGGTGAGAAGACAGGAGCGCCATAAATAGCCTGAAGGCTGTGACTAAAAGACAGGCTGTCATGAGCTGGAGCCTGCCCACCAAATATCCCACTTTGTTCGAACTTTCCACAGATGTGTGAGACTGACGGCTCATTTTGTTGGATGGTTCCGATTGTTGTATTTTATTAAAATACAGCCTCCCACTTGAGCACCTCAACACAAGTTAGCTTTTTGTTCAATAACAGTGTAAACTTTCCAAGTTAGAGGCCCTTGAAGTAGATACAGGTAGGATGTAACTGGTACGTCTTTAGTTTCTTCCCTGCATTTTTAATCCCTCATAACATCTAAGTACAAGAAATAAATGTGAAATTTTTAGGACCGAAAACCAAACTCTGGCATGAATACCAAGGGATAGATCACAGTTTCAAAAGCAAGACTGCACCAATTTAATGCGTGAGTAACAGAAATGAACAATGTACCCTGGATGTTTTATGTGTTGTCTGTTAATTTGCTGCTGAAAACTTCAAAAGTGCTTTTTGAGTAAACATTCAAGGATAACATTAACAAGTAAAATTGGTGGCAGGTCAAAACAAGTTATACAGGGCCTGAAATTCATATTTCAGAATGACAGAAATCCCCTCCTTAATTGCTTCTCATGGGGGGATTTATACACTTTGTGGTTGGATTAGGTTGCTGGTTTTATACATGAGCCCTGACAACAACACGTATAATAAAGAGAAACCTGACTGAACTGATGTCTAAGAAACAAATTTGTGTAGCAAACAAACTTTGCACAGTTCCTACATTATGAAGCAGAGCACTCAAAGCGGTGCACATTAATTGTCTATGAAAAAAAGAAAGGAAAAATACGAGTGGATTTCCAGTAAACCCTTACAACAAATGCTGAACAGTTTTTTCTGTGTTGGAATACAAATACTGCCATAATCAGCATCCTTACACTAGATGCAACACAAACAAGATCAAAATAACTCATTAATATTCACTAAAATAAAATGCCTTTGGTAAATTTGTCATATTATAAAAGCTAAATTTGCTTCAATCTAAATTATGTGCAATCATGAACACAAACTCAGGCCCCATTATAGCATTAGAAATCTTCTGTGTACTCCAATGGCCTGTAGCTGAAAATATTCAAGGCAAAAAATAAATATGTGGCTTCATTAAATAAGCTTAAATTACTGTACACACAAAAACCAGCTGATTCTTGGGGGGGAGGGGTTGTGGGAACTTTTGACATTAAAAGTGCTGTTGTCTTCTGCCCACTGATATTTACTTAAAGCAACCTGATGAGTTGTTCTTCTGTCTCCTAGTATTGCTAAAGAGATTTCTAGTGGTGTTTTACAGCACAGTGGTGGAGAAACAAGACCTGTCCATTGTCTATAACACTGTCACTTAAAATAGATTGGAATTTCTCATTATCAATAAAATACTTGACACTCTGGCTCAACATACTGAAAGGTCACCTCTCTATGCTGTGACTTGTTCCCTCACACTCAGCCTACACTAAACTTAAAAGAATACCGGAATGACAGAGCCAGTGTGACCTGATTAGCAAATACACTGTGTACATAATCTCAGGCTGCAAACACAAGCACATAGTAGGGTTACAATACTGCCCTCGATGTGCTGCACTGTTTTTCAGTAATGCTCTCATGCTGCCTTTTAGAACATCTTTTTCCTTTACTTTAACCCTGAGACATTAAGCATTGTTGAAATGGTTAAAGTGTCGTACACTTTGCAGTTTTTAGGGGATGATACAGCAACAACTGCCAAGAGCAAAGCTTTACTCTGGCTTGACATCCCACAGTGCTGAATTTCCAGTCTTGAAACTTATGCAATGACAAAAAGCCTTCACTGCAGCTTTGGCAGATGCGGCTGTCTAGCCTTTCAGTGGAAAAATGGCAAATTGCAAATAATGACAGCAGCCATTAGAGGAAGGCGAAGAGATTACCAGAGAATAACAGCCTCAAGGGATTACAGAGCCCACCTTAAACATCATACAGCTTGTAAATATGAGGCGAGTCAGTCAAGAAAGTGTAGGAAAGAGAAGAGCATGCAGACAGAGGCTTTGTTCACAGAAATTATGCATCTGATGCCAATGCAATGAGAAAGGAAATCAGCTCATTAAGCCGTTTAAGTGATTGAGTGTTCTGACATCTCCCTGAGCAGAAGATAAACGCTAGCCATTTTGCACTTGGGTGGAGGGAGCGGTGTATGGTTTCAGATCACAGCTGAGCTCTATTGTACCACTGGAGTACACACTATTCAGCACCTCCCATATATCTACAAACAAATCCACCCTTCGCTGCATCTCCTGGCCATCATATTAAAAAGTCACGCGTGTCATTTTATTACGTGAATGCCAACACTACCACACCCACCTCACCCTGTGCACTTCCCAGGCTTCTTCCCATGACACAGTGAGCTGCACGCAACCACTTTGCCAAGCAGGCTACTGACGTATCTTGATGAAGCCATTGTATTGTGGTTGCATAACTCTTCTTAATGTCATATGAGATCAATATACCATTAAGATAACCAGATTATAGTTTTCATGTGTAATTAAATACGTGAGAGAGCCCATAACTTACACATGATTAGGCTGGAGCCTTGAATAACCCTGGAACATCCAACCTACTTTTAGAAATATGAGAGACCTGATAATCACTTGAAAATATTATAAATGGTGAGCCATTTAGGAAGAAGTCTGATTGGTTCCTATAGATTAGTTAACTGCTATCCAACATTACGTCTGTACTATGGACTATGAATGGCTAAATCAGTATGCATGCATCCTCAGGAACTGAGATCAGGAAGTGGTTATGTGGCAGAGGGAGGAAGAATGCAGACAGTGGTGCATGCAATTGTTCCCATCCGTCTACTAGCAGGTAATGGATGCGTCCATTTTTTTACTGGCAAATAAGGACTAACTCTTTTTTCCTCCTTTATTTCACCAAGATTTCCCAAAAGACTGTGTGTAAAAATCACTAGAGGGTGAGGCAGGTCCTCCATTCTTTAGAGTTGGGCAACATGTTTGCGGTTAACGTGCACAAAAAACTGCAAACACCCATCCTGTTACCCAAGCACTAACTTCTGCTACATTAACCCAGTGATAAGATGACTCATTTTGGTTGCAAGACATACACTACCGCTCAAAAGTTTGGGATCACTTGAAGATTCTTTTGTTTTATGAATTTGAACTATAGCAAATGAACAGGGCATTCTGACATTGTCAAAGTTAGAAATAATAATTTTAATGGAAATGATGAACGTGTTCTTCAAACTTTGCTGTTAAAGGTTTTTTTTTGTTTTTTTTTTTTAAATTAAAGGTGCAATTACAGCCTGACAGACCTTAGGCATTCTAGCTGTCAATTTTTTAAGGTAATCTGATGAGATTTCACCCCATGGTTCCTGGAGCATCTCCCACAAGATGGATCGGCTTCATGGAGTCTTCCTCCATACCATATAGTGGAGCTGCTCCCACAACAGCTCAACAGGGTTCAGACCCAGAGACTGTGCTGGCCACGCCATTAAATTCTGATTGACTGCTTATTCTCTAAATACTGCTGACACATTCGGAGGTGTATTTTGGGTCATTATCCTGTTGTAGCATGAAATTGGCCCCAATCAAGTGTTGTCCACAGGGTATGGCATGGCATTAAAAAGTCTTGAGAAAGCTTTTCTTCCTCAAGGTCCCTTCCACTCTGTGCAAATCTCCTATTTTATCACCTCCAAAGCCCCCCAGTCCATCACGCTGCCTCCATCATGCTTGACTGATGGTATTAAGCACTGTTCTTGCATCTTTTCATTTGTTCTGTTTCTCACAAATCTGCTTCTGTTTGATCTGAAGACCTCAAACTTGAACACATTTGTCCACAACACCTTCTTCCAGTCTTACAGTGTCTAGTGCTGGTGCTCATTTGCCCATCTCAGTTTTGTCTTTTTATTAGCCAGTCTGAGATATGGCTTTTTCCTGGCAATTCTGCCAAAAAGTCCAGCATCCAGAAGTCACCCCTTTAGTGCAGCTGTCAGCTGACGACCTGTGTGGTGCCGGTTTGTGCTGTTCTTGAAAGGGAATAGTTAACAGCATGGTAAGAGATTTTCAGTTCCCTTGCAATTTCTGACAGTGAACAGGCTTACTTTCTAAACACAACAATCAACCGATGGGTCTCTGAAGAAAGTTCTTTCTTTCTTGCCATTTTGAGCCTGTAAACAAACAACTGCTGATGCCTCAGATACTAAATGACATGCTCCCTTTTTTGCTCCCTTATTAGTTTAACAGTTTTCAGCTGTGCAACACAATTGCAAAAGGGTTTTTAATAATCAATTAGTCTTATAAAATGATTAACTTGGATTAGCAGCCATACCAGGGATTGATGCAGAGGACTGACAATATGCAAAAATGTAGATCAGTCTTTAAAAATCATCTGATTAATTTTAACTGTTTGGGAAGTGGATTAGGTTCTCTGTGAAATCCAATAAATTGTGAATTGCTTGAAAATGTGTTTTTCTTTAGAAAACAATTAAATTTGTCAGTGATTCTAAACTTTTGAGTGGTAATGTATGTCAAACTAAGAGCCCATAACCTGGGTGATGTCTAACACACGATTTGGGGGTGCCTATGTATGCAAGAACAACTGATCCGCATACACTTAGAGCAAAAGAGTCTGTGTTACCTTACTTAACAGAAGTTGGTAAATTTTCCTGTTATTTTTGCCCATTTGATAAATGACACTCATCCCAAGTTCAAGTAAATCAAACCCTATTTACAAAAAAAAAAAAAAAAATCACAGTCCTGAGTCATTTCATGCTTGAAAAGCGAGTGGCAAAATTTAAAGTCAGTCCAAAGGTCTAGATACTAAAATTTAACCTCAGAGCAAAAAGTGAGTCTTTCCAGCTTAAATACTGCCTAAACGCACTTCGGTCTTTAGTTTTCTCAGAGTGCCAAAATATAGCAAGGTACCACTTTAGAGGCAGCTCTGTGAGTGCACTGGCCATTATACCAGCAATACTGGCATCCATTTATTTTTTCCACATTACCATTAATGTCTGTGAACACTTAAAGCCCACTGATGTATTTGCCATTGTCAGAACCATACGCTGGCTGTAACATTATGGATTATTTGTGTCATTGCAGCAGCATATTCCCATGGATCATGGGAAAATGAGACATTCCTTTTACATGAGAGGATTATTAAAAAAAAAAAAAAATCATATGGAGCAGTCGTTCAGGTACTTCTGCTTTTTTCGTAGTCTGGCTTAGAATCTGAGGTTAACACATCAGAATCAGAATACTTTATTCATCCAAGAGGGGAAATTTTATTTTGCTACACATTCCATCATACACCTTCAGGTTCAGTTTTGATTTCACAGAAAGCAGAGCAGTGAAAGTTTTTTTCTGGTTACAGTTTTGACAGTCCTGCATAGTATCTCAGAAAAGTTTAGCCTTGCTGAACCCAGAGAAAGTTCAGCTCTGTCAAATGTACCTCCCAAAAGGTTTTCATCAGTGTATTAAAAGCCTGGTGGCCCACACAGTGTACATGGAGGGGATTTTGTGACTGACTTAATTTTAGAATGACTGGGTAAAAATACTTTTATTTCAGTTGTGATGATTTTTATCCTTTTATATGCCGGAAATACCCTGCTCTAAAAGTGAAATAAAATATCTCTAATCTCAGTTTCTTGTCTTTTCAACACCTAGACCAATGGTTCTCAAACTGGGGGGAAAATATTAAGTGCAACTCAGGTGAATTTAAGTTAATTTTGGGGAAAAATAATGAGTTTGCTGATTCTACGGACATGACTATTATCAAAACTTACTTCAACTTTTACATTTTTTAATACAAATTATTTTAATGAGTGATAAAAAAAAGAGTGTGGAATGTGAACTACTTCTTAAAGTGGAGCATGCAGAAAAGGTTAACCAACCACTGACTGAGGCCCGAACGTCACCACTGTCTGCTAGTCTGCAGCTCGCCATCGTACGCTACCACTATAATAACCCACACATGAAGCTCAAAACTGTCAAGGCTAACAACGTTTCTGGAAGAAACTATATGTCCAAATGGTTTCTTAGTTTGCATTTGACAGTTTGCACAGAAACTGAAAGATGCAGTTGTGGTTGAGCAGTGGTTTTTAAGACAGAAAGCTGTGGTCAGTGACGGTCTACGTCTTAGCATTACTGCCAAGCTGCTGGCAATTGCAGTGTGGAAGAACCTGAAAAAAAAATCTGTTCAGGTTTCACTGCAGTCTTAACCTAACTGATGTTAATAACCCCTGCACAAAAGTATAAGTGAAGCCTCAAAGACTCATTGCCTTTACTGTACATGGACCAAACTTGCTGATGTAGGTAGTCACTCCCCCAAAAGACCTCTTCTGAGACAGAAAAACCCCTGTAATAAACCTACAGGCAATGCAATGCTCTCCTTGTAGATTTGCTAGGTGAACTTATTTCAAGTTGGACAGCTGATCAGAGACATCAAGTACTGTTTCAGGCTGTGTGACAGATGGTCTGGCTTAACAAGGCCATGCAGATTTCTGTGTTAACGACAATGTGGTTATAGTACAGATCTAATGGGATGTCCCCATAATTAGAAGCACCCCTGGGTATCATCAGATCTCCAGTTTGAGATGTGCTGAAATTACTGACCTTGAAATGAGATGATGGCTGCTGAAAAGCCAGATATGAGAAGTGAATTTTTGTCAGTATGCAGGACTTCAACAAATTTTGTTTACAACTTGTGCTTTCAAATGTTGATTACCAATAAAGTTTTAAAAAACAGTACTGGTTCTGTTGTCTCTGTGTTGTGGTACATTAGAAAAGACAAAGCTTAGGAGGGAATCTATTCTAGGAAGGAACACTTAAATAACACCGAGCCTTAAGTGAATTACCCTTGCTCATTTCCACGTTCCTTGAAGCAGTAATTTGCTTCCATCTATGAAGAGTTTGGGTGACGCGGATTAGGTGAAATGAATACAATAACTTGGGTCAAAGTCAGAAGTTGTTTCAATCAACAGGTCAAAGTTTCTTCAAACAGGACACTGGAGCTTGTGTTCAATGTACTACTGAGCAGACATTTGAAAGTAAGCACCACATTACTGGCCATTTACAAAGAGTGGCTTAAATGACCTTTGAGATGACCAAAGAAATCAAAATAAACTTGAAAAAAACAAACAAACCCCAGCCTCAATTGTAACTGTGTTCTGATTTGGGCTCATAAAGCTGAAAAGCAAATATCGCTATCTGCTGCATACTTGGGCAAAATGCGGTCAGAGCTTGAACCATTAAAAAAACCCTTAAGAAAGCTTAACTCCCTCTAGCCCTGCGAAAAACAATAAGAGCTGTTGCTTAGGCAGGATGCATGTCCATGCAAAAGGAGGCACACCCTCATTTTCTTCATTACACTAATAAAAGGGTGCTGTCAAGGCTAAGCAATTTAATTAATCAATTTACATGTGCATATGACCATTGTAGTTTAAGTCCTTTCAGCTGCAGCCCCTGTGTTGTTTAATAGGTCGAGAGTAAACACTAAATATAAAACAGAAATCAAATGTATATTTAGTCTAAGTGAAAATTTGGTTAAAGGTCCTCAAGCACAAATAGGTGCCTTGTTTTAGGATTATATATTAATGCTTTGTTGTAAAATATTTTGCAGCCAAAAGAGAGAGAGAGGGGGAAAAATAATCAAGAAATAAAATTGCATCTTAGTATATATGTTTATTATTGATGCTCACTTACTTCAGATGCTACTAAAAACCTTTAGACCCTCTTATTATCTGTCCACTGAGGATCCGATCAATCTCCCAGGATCGGTGATGGTATTTGTCAGAGAATTGACTGGTCAGAAGATGGTGATTTCATATCTGCTGCTCTCTAATCTTGTGCATAACCACAAGTCTATACCAAGACGCGAGATCTGCGCTTATCCAGGTGACTTCAGGGTGAACTCTGGGTTTTCAGAGCCACGAATGAGGTTCACTTCCCAGGCTTAATGCTTCATTTTACTCTTCCACACAAAACAAATCAACTGAATACAGTCTCCTCTAATCAGAGGCATTATCAGAGGAACGGATGCAAGTGATCATGAAGGTCAACAAAATATAATATGCAAGATGGTTGCTACAAATAAGACATGAGAACAATGATGCAGAAAATCTTAGGAAGCTTAAACATTTATTTTACTGCTGAATTTATGAACATCAAGAGTGCACCAAGTCGTAAAATAAACATATTTCAAACTTGACAGCTGAACATTAGAGCTCTGAAAATTTAACAATACATTTAAGCACTACAGGTTACTCTGTTCTGACTCTCTCCCATAGACCAATAAAAAATATGTGGAAATCATTTTAATATGTCGCCAAATCAGAGTGAAACTAATTTTATTGGTTGAATACTGTCGGTCATAAACACACTACAAATATAACTGATTAACTCTCTAATCTGAATTTAAGTACCTGTAATTCCATGATTCTAAAAGAGACTTAACAGCCATTTAAGATCAAATATAAAAATATTTATGCATCACCAACTGAAAGTATGTGAAATCCCATGGCAATATGACACATACAGTTTGGACTGCTGTAACTTTACAGCTGGGAGTCCTTTGGTGATATTAGTAAAATATGACTAGTTGCATATATAAACCATAGTCCTACAGCAGAGTACTCAAGTCAAAGGATACTGTAAATAAAATAATCAGTCCAAATGTGGTGCTTCCAGATGATACTAAACTGAAACTCTCTGGACCAGGTTATGCGTTCAGTGATTTAGCCAGTGTAAGAGAGAGCTACCTTAATAAACCAGCCACAGGGGCCCACAAGCCAGTGTAGTCCTAGTGCCGGTCCCAAGCCCGGGTAAATGGTGGTCAGGAAGGGCATCCGGCGTAAAAACTGTGCCAAATCAAATATGCGGATTCATAACATGACTTCCATACCGGATCAGTCGCGGCCCGGGTTAACAACGACCACCTCCGGTACCGTTAGCCAACAGGGTGCCGGTGGAAACTATGCTGCTGTTGGCAGAAGACCAAGGAGGGGGAGAGGGGGAAAGCGTGTTAGGAGGCAGAGAGGTTGTGTGGGTAGGAAGAGAAATGGAGTAGGGGTCATCTTGAAGGAAGAGTATGTGAAGAGTGTTCTGGAGGT
>VUQH01089824.1:958-14472 GCA_015106775.1 Etroplus canarensis | reverse complement strand
TCCCTTTACCAGTCATAGTCCCTACATTTAAAGTCCCTACTCACCTCCACCCTCCTACCTTTCCTTCTCTCTCTCTGCCTCCTAACACGCTTTCCCCCTCTCCTCCTCCTTGGTCTTCGGCCAACAGTAGCATAGTTTCCATTGGCACCCTGTTGGCTAACCGGAGGCAGTCATTAACCCGGGCGGCGACCGATCCGGTATGGAAGTCGTGTTATGAATCCGCATATTTGATTTGGGTAAGATTTTACGCCAGATGCCCTTCCTGACACAACCCTCACCATTTACCCAGGCTTGGGACCGGCGCTAGGATTACACTGGCTTGTGGGCCCCTGTGGCTGGGTTGATATTATCATATTTGTATAATTAACATTCTATCAATATTTCATTTTTTATATCAGATTTAATGTCAATACAAAGTTATTGTGGCACCCAATAGCCATACACAGCAGCCTGATTAAATAAAGACTGCAGCCTGAAAGGGACAGCTAATGGATACATTTTCCTTTGTACAGAGCCACAACAGCTGTTTACTAACTTGAGATGAGCAACTGTATTCTTGCTATAGTGGTACATTATTATTCTTTTTATCCAACTTTTGGCAAAAAGCTAATATTCATCTTGCCTAAATAGTTGTTTAAAGCAGTAAATTTTTCTATAACATTTATTGGAAAGTGAGGCCAAGAAAAATAACAGATACCCAACTGAGAGTGCAGTTACTGAACTCCACCTTCAGGGTTATTTGAAAGAGCAATAAAGAGAGGCAGAAAGTTTGCTTTTTATTATATTTAGATGATTTTTGCAAAGCAATATTCTTGGATTATTTGCAATCTCCACAAAGCCCCTTATAACACCCTTCTGTTCATTTAACCAGGTTTACTATAGATGTATGTGGGATTCATACAGGATACAGGCAATGAGAACAATAACCTTGCTGGAATACTGCATAATGCTGCAGCGGAGGAGGTATTCAGTGTTCAGTGTATGAGTTCACCTGAAGTGTGTAGTTGAATAGAAGGTCAGTATCAGGGCTGTATTACTGTATTTGCTGTAACTGTACAAAGTGAATTTGTTCTGTGCAGTAGATTTGTGAAAGTATTCTTAACTATAAAAAAAGACAGTTTGTAAGCATATCAAGTTGGAATATCTAGGAGGGAAGCGCTTTCACAAACTGACTCACAATGGTGACATCCCATTACAGTACAAAGTTCCAATTTAGTGGGCTCTTTAGAATGACCCAGCCTTTCACAAATGTTTGTAAAGGCAGACTGCATGGCTAGGTGCTTGATTTTAATACACCTGTGGCAGTGGGACTGAATGAAACACCTAAATTCAATGATTAACAGCTGTGGCCCAA
The DNA here is from genome assembly GCA_015106775.1 of Etroplus canarensis. Lineage (NCBI taxonomy): Eukaryota > Metazoa > Chordata > Actinopteri > Cichliformes > Cichlidae > Etroplus > Etroplus canarensis. The sequence goes on along the minus strand of VUQH01089824.1, from coordinate 13,118 downwards.
CACTTTTGTCCATATAACGTGGTTAAGGGGGAAAAGAACTGCACAGATTTGTAAAATAGATTGAATTTGTGAAATCAGCAACTTTAAAACTGAGCAATACACAGACTGCTCGATGCAGTGAGAGCGTACTCATCTGATTTTACACAAAGTTTACCAACCATGGGGAGCTCTCTTCAGTGAATTGTGTACACTGTATTGTCTACAGCTGTGTAGGAGCTGGGTAAAGTCTTAGACTATTACTGCAATCTCTTTTATTTAATTCAAGCCTGCTTACTATACTAGAGCCTACCTCTTTGAGTGGGAGGCAGGGTACAACCTGTACAGGCTGCCAGTGCATCACAGTGTGAACATAGAATGATGGAAAACCACACTATTACATCCACACTTATGGCCAATTTAGAATCAGTTAACCCAGACTGGAGCTAGAAACCCAAACCGAAGGAAGAACATGCAAAGAAAGCACCAGAAAACCCCCAGCTGACTGTTCAGGAGGCACAAACCCAGATTCTGTGAGACAACAGTGTTAACCACTGCAATGCTGTACTGCCTCCAATACAATATATATCTATTACAATTTCTTGTGTTTCCTTTCTATCTGTCTAAATGCCCCACATGTCTATATTAGTAGTGTAGTGGTTTATACATTCACCTTACAAGTGAAAGGTCCCTGGTTCATTTCCAGGTAGGGACACAAGCCCTTCTCACCATGAAGGGTTGCATCAGGAAGCCCATCCAGGGTAAAACCTCTACCAAATTACCAATGTGAATTAATCCGCTGTGACGACCCCTTGGGAAGAATACAAGGGAGCAGCTGAAGGTACATTTTGCATTAATTTGTGTTTTAAAGCTGTACAAATACTGAAAGTGACAAAAGAGCAAGGTATTGAATGATGTGCAACAAAAGAGAAGAGAAAGAGAAGTATGCTTTTTTGCAGCGCCAGTGTTTTCTCACTTTCCACAATATTACAATTATGCCAAATAAATTATCCATTACGTTTATCAAATGAGTAACTAAAACAGGGCTAGGATATGATTAATTATGATTATCCACCTCACGACATAATGGATGTTATCAGTAAATGGGAATTTAGATTCCCAGAAATGTAGATGCAATTCTCAAGGATAATAGGTAGTTATCAACTTACTATATTTCCTGTGTCAGGGCACATCACTGCTCCAGAAAAGCAGCAGCTTATCCTCGTTCACTTGCAGACCTGGCATTTTCCAGCTCCTTTACATAGTTTACTTGACTTCTGTCTGGATGAAATTAAAACTATTCCTTAACAAAAACAGGAGCTTCTTTCCACAAACAGTATTGGTATTTTATAGCAACCGGTGGGATTGCCCCTCCCACTGTCTTGAAGATGGTTCAAGCCTTCCTGGAACAACTGGCTGGTGGCACAGCCATCAACTGATGCAGCTCACCTGGGTCTAAAGGTGGACACGGTGTTCGTCACTCTCTTCCGTACACCTAACACGACCATGACAAGGTCTTTGTGTTTATTTTATGTTTAATTAATTATTCGAATTATTGGAGACTCTTGTGTAGACTCCCTCCTTATCACTTACAAATGGAAGCTCATGTCAGACATGAACGCTTAACTTTCAACTATGACTTGGATTATTACATTTCTGCATAACCTCTGCCAGTCTGAGACTGCATACCTCCACCAAGGCTGAAAATTCCCTCCACATTATGCATGAATTAAATTCTTGGATCTGCAAAGATGCCTGGACTGAATGTTTTGTGATATTTTCTTGAAAACGTCAAGTAGATGTCTCCCAGTTTGTTTGTTTTTTTCAGTTTGATATGTATTTGTGAAGATATGACACAACGTATCCAACTTTGTTATGGTAATAAATCCTTCCAAGGTTTTTAGCACTCAGATCCAGTTCTTCTCCAAAAGTTGGGCCAAGCACCACTTCTGGTGAAACTTCCATGCAAATCGAGTTCAGAAAATAAAATAACTAAAAAGACTCAATTAGACTACCTGAACCTCCTCCTCCCCGTTGATAAATGTCAATTTTTTTAATTTTTTTTTTGGGGGGGGGTATTTTAATCTGTTTGTTCCTTCTCACCAATAAAGATGTTCACAAATGTCAAAAAATAAAAAATTCAAATTTAATGACAACATCAGCATTGTCCTATGGCTTATTCACAGCAACAGGGACACTGATTCTGGACAGAATATTTGTCTTTATGGATAATAAATTACATTTCACTCACCTCCATTTGCGAAAGCTGCAAATGTTGCAGAGACTGAGCACAACAAGTTGTACCCTTATTCTTATATCAACAGTTTCAAACCTCATCTTATGAAACAGTTTATGTGGAGGAGCTGGTAAAAGAACTGGGTTGTGTGATCCCCCACACTCATTGTCATGATGCCTGTTTTATGCCTTTTTGGTTTTTGCGAATGTGGTAAACTGTCATAACAGGGACGTTTGTCATGGCTCTGGTAGACAATATGTTTCTCTGCACGCACAGTAAACTTAGCATCAGCTGCTCACACAAACAATTCCAACCCATTCATCAAGCCTGTTGGTGTTTCACCAGTGCTTGCCCAATCTTTTAGTATGCTCATTATGTAACACTGGCTGAACACAATGGCAGCTGAAAAGTTGTGTGAGGAGAATATCACCGAGTTCATAATACATGCGGTTAATGAGAGGGTGGTGCCTTCAGAAGTGTTCCGGGAAATATTAGACCTGAACAAAGAGCATTGCTGGCAGGCAGGTTAACCTGTTCTTTCTGTTGGAAACGTTTTACAAGTGGTTGGACAGGAGCATAAATTAAATTGACAAAGGTATTTCAGTATCAGCCTATACACACCAGCTGCACCAGTGCTCCTCAAGTGTTTTCTGACATGCTGTCCGTTAGAAGCTCAAACGCCCTCACACCACATTTTTTTCTTTTACGATAAAACCAGTGTGAATTTTAGTGAAATAAATGTCAGAATTACAGCATCTGCACACTCTATTTACAGTTTATTTTCTCTACATCACACTTATTTCAGCCTTGAGCACACCCCCGTTGCAGAGGCTCCATTGCCCACCAGGGGGACCCACTGCACAGTATAACCATTGGACTGAATGTCCAAGGTGGAGAGCAGGAAGTCCAGGTGATGAATACCTGGCCGATTATTGTTTTCTCTATTTCAACTTATTTTAACATGAATCCAGAAAGATCAAAGATTAAACAGTGACTGGAAAAATCAGACTCCATTTTATTAAATTAATACTTTTACATTTTTTTCAGGAGGCGTTACATGAGAAGGTCAACACCACTGCCATGATCTGAAAATTTCTTGTATTATTGACTTACTTTGGGACATAATAGAACTTTTGGATATGCATATATATTTTTAAATTTGTTCATATATTAATAGCATGCAATGAAACTAAAGTCAGTCTCTACTTTTGTCATCATTGTGTTTTAATTTCACATCCAAATGAAGAATGTAGCAGAATCATTCATTTTCTTAGCACTGACTGCATATTTCAGATTAGCTGCAGTGGTAGTAAGCTCAAGAAACACACAAACACACATGATTTAAACTGTGAGAAAACACATGATAAATGTTTATAGTGTGTTTACAGTTCTTCTCTGATTCTCCCATCACAGAATTAGTCCAAATTCTCCAGACAAGTAAATGTTCACTGTTACCTAAAGGGGATTGATTAGACTCATTTACTGCTACACATTTTTCATACTAAGTCTCTGCTGGAGAAGCTTTGCCTGATTCTATCATAGTTCTTTAGTTTGGTAAAAATTTTGGAAGCTTTGAGTTTCTCTTTTGGGTGTTGCCTGCTAGTCCAGTATTTGAGGTTTAGAACTTTTTTTTGTTTATTGCATTTTCATATTCCTGCTTGTTGCCATTATTATGCTAGTATGTTGAGTTTTACATTATGTTTGTTCTGGTGTTTGTTTTGGAGTTTTCATCCATCAGTCCATCCATCCATTTTCGACCATTTATCTGGGTCTGGGTAGCAGAGACAGCAGTCCAACCAGAGATGCCCAGACCGACTGAGGCGTTCCCAGGCCAGTAGAGATATCGTCTCTCCAGCGTGTCCTGGGTCTACCTGGGGGTAGACATGTCCAAAACACCTCCACTGGCTCCTTTTGATGTAGATGAGTGGCGGCTCTACTCCGAGCCACTCCTGAATGACCAAGCTGCTCACCCTGTTTCTAAGGTTAAGCCCACACACCCTTCAGAGGAAGCTCATTCCTGCAGCTTCTATCTGCGATGTCATTCTTTCGTTCACTGCCCAGGGCTTGTGACCATAGGTGAGGGTAGGAACGTAGCTCAACCGGTATATCAACAGCTCTGCTTTAATACTTACCTCTCTCTACACCATGAAAGGCCAGTACAGCATCCATTTCACCTCAGACGCCACACCAATCATCTGTCAATCTCACGCTCTCTACCTCCCTCATTCATTAACAGGACCCAGAGATACTTAGACTCCCTAAACTTAAACTTCTCCACATGGGGCAGGAACTCATTCACAACCCCACTGGACGACAACCCTAAACATACAGCCAGAGCTACAGTGGAATGGTTTAGATCAAAGCATATTTATGTGTTAAAATGGCCCAGTCAAAGTCCAGATCTAAATCCAATTGAGAATCTGTGGCAAGACTTGAAAACTGCTGTTCACAGATTCTCTCCATTTAATCTGACTGAGCTTGAGCTATTTTGCTAAAAAGAATGGGCAAAAATTTCTCTAGATGTGCAAAGCTGATAGAGACATACCCCAAAACACTTGCTGCTAATTGCATTGAAAGGTGGTTCTACAAAGTATTGACCCTGGAGGGCTGAATACATAGGTACACCACACTTTCAATAATTTTTGAGTGTCCCTGCAGTGTAGTAGTTTACACATTCGCTTTGCAGGTCCCTGGTTCAATTCCAGGTGGGGACACAAGTCCCTCTCACCATGGAAGGCTGCGTCAGGAAGGGCATCCAGCATAAAACCTCTGCCAAATTACCAGTGTGGATTAATTCACTCTGGTGACCCATTGGGGAGAATGCAAGGGAGCAGCTGGAGGTGCATTGTTTTTTTTATTTTAAATTTGAAATCCATTTCACAGTTAGGCACTACTTTGTGTTGGTCTATCATATACAATCCCGATAAAATACAGTTAGGTTTTTGGTTGTAACGTGAAAAACAGTGGAAATCTTTAAGGGGTATGAATACTTTCGCAAGGCACTGTAGTCCTGGCCCTCTCTTTGTCGTACTCTCTACTTAGTCTCTCATGTTGCTCAGTTCGGTGTTTTTCCATGCTGTGTTCATAGCCTATGGATTGCTCATCTTCCTTTTGTTTTTGGACATTGTTGTAGTTTGGAAATTGATCATCAACAATAAATGCTCACTTTTTGTTGTAAACTCTGCTTCATACATCCTGCACTTTCAGTCCTCTTCTCCTCCACGATCCACACAGTCACCAGACTGTGAAAGATTCACAGAATGAAACAAGCTGCTTTTGTGCCCTTCTCCCTTTAAAACAACTTAAAAAGGAAGAACAAAAAGTAGATGGTTGGTGCTTCTGTGCTCAGAGCCAGAGCTGTGTGCCTGTGATGACAATATTAAGGTTATTTGCTCTTGCAGAAATCACACAGATTCAAGAGGAAAAAAATATCCACAACTGAAACAGTATACACACTGACCACTTCATTAGTTACAGCTTGCTAGTCCTGGGTTGGATCACCTTTTGCTTTCAGAACTGTCTTAATTTTTTTTTTTGTTTGTTTTTTGGTCCATCTTTGCATGATAGCATCACACAGCTGTGGATGTGAAATTTCGTCTCTGACCTCTGGCATTAACGAGGCATTTTTTTGCACAGAAGACCGCTGCTCACAGAATATTTTCTCTTTTTCAGACCATTGTCTGTAAACCCTGGAAATGGTTGTGTGGGAAAATCCCAGTTGATCAGTAGTTTCTGAAATACTCGGACCAGCCCGTCATGCACCAACAACCATGGTTTTACAGTACTACCTTTGGCTGGTCCCTTGTATTCTCCCCAAGTGGTCACCACAGGGGATTAAGCTGTATTGGTAATTTGGCAGAGATTTTATGCTGGATGCCCTTCCTTTCTACCACAACCCTTAATGGTGAGAGCGGCTTGTGTCCCCACCTGGAATCAAACCATGGACCTTTCACTTGTAAGGTGAAATGTGTAAACCACTACACTACAGGGACACACGTGGACAACCATGGTATTTTCAAAGTCGCTTAAATCAAATTTTTACCACATTCTGATGTTCAGTTTGGACTTCAGCAGGTCATCTTGACTATGACTACACACCTAAATGGATTAAGTGATCAACTAATTAGATATTTGCATCAATGAGCAGCTGAACACATACAGCTAATAAAGTGAATGGTGAATGTATCCACAACAAAATTAATAAAAACAAAATAAGTCTACTTTAAGGACACTAAAGCATGTGGATGCAGGACTACCTGACACATAGGTTGTGTCACAGGCTGTGAACACGCTTTATAATAAGCAGTTTATTATTATCTCATAAAGCTTATCTAAGCAAATCTAAATTCACAAAATTATTTACAAATTTGAAATAAAAGCAAGTGAATATGCGGTCTGAAGCAAAAGAGTGAAATACATGCAGATTGTAGTCCCTCTCAGAGTTTATCCTGAGAAATATTCACTGCCCTCTGTGAACTAAAAAGATTTCAGGAATATAGCTGAAAAGGAGAAAAACTAGTAAACAGTACACTTCTTTTTAATTCCTTTTTAATAAGTCATTGTCAGGAAAATTGCGTAATGATCTACAGTATGTATTTGCTATGGCTCCTGAGAACATGCTTTACTTTGGGTACCTTTTCTTGCAAATATACAGATACATATAAATGCATGACATAGCAATCACAAATCACATGGGAAAAATATCTGAAGGATGTTATGATCAAGCAGAAAGCATCTCGCAAAATTAGAGACTGGAAAATTCCGACTGGTGCACACATTGCAGCTTACAGTCTAGGTCTGGGTCACCAAATGAAATCCCCCCTCAGCTTCACAGCATGTGACGCTTTGTGAAACAAGCTGTACTAAATTAGCAAACATTTCAGCCACAGGGAAGGCACAAATACAGCTTTCAGATGACTCACCACAGGAAACAGACAACAGTCTATTGATCCCAGAGGGAGGTGAAACACTGGAAACTTCTGCACTGCACACAGCATACTTTTCTGTTACAAATACAGCATTTTCCTTTTCCTAAAACTCTTTGGATCACTCTGCAGCAAAATATTGAATGGTTAATTATATAATTATATATCTGTGCACAACATGTAATACCATTTTTCAAGTACTATTCAGAAAAAGATGTTCAGCCTCTGTGCTGGTATAGCTGTGAATGTTCAGGAACAGTTCATACATTTTAATAAGAATTCAAATTAGCTTATCAATAAATTAACATTCAAATATATGCAAAACATGCATAAGATTAACAAGGATGTGTTCATTAAATTTGATTTAAAGAAACAGTCTCATGAATGTGTCCAAATATGGTTTGTAACACTGACCTTTTTTCTTTTCATTTAGACAGGAAGAGGAAGATAGCAGAGGTCACCAACAAGCCACAGTGAGCATTTATTAAAAGGTGTTAGGATATATTTGTAGGAGCTAAATAACACTTATTATTGCCTCTGAGATCATCAGTCAAGTTCCATATATCAGGCTGAAGAAAGTACATCTAAGATATGTGCAAAGGTGTGCGTGCATATATGTTAGGGCTGTCAAAATTGTACACGTTAATCCATATTAATTTATTGCATGATTAATTCAATTGCAAATTTTAGCACAATAATGCATGCACAGAGCACAATGACTCAAAATCCCACAACTGTTGCTTCAACGCTATCTGGTGGCAGAACCGACTCAATCAAGATGGATCATACTGGCCAAGATGGAACGATCGACCAACATAAAGTACTTTGCACAATGTGAAAGAAGGAGCTTTTGTTTCTCCAAAGCACTTTCAGCTTGAAGTACCACATTAGCATGAAGCATACGTTAGTCAGGGATTCTCAGTTGCAGGTAAAATTGGCACTAAGAAACAGGCAGCTCTAATCCGATAACAGAAACAAGTTAGTCTGCCTCAGCAACAGGCTAAAAGATAAATAAGAGAGCCATGTTAATATCAATATTTGTTTGATAAAAAAAGAGAAAATGTGGTTGGTAAACATGGTGTGGATGGTATGTTTAATTTTTTTATTTTACCATATGGATGCCATATCTGTCCTTTAGTTTAAATAAAACACATGTTAAATGTATATATTGCCATCTGTCATAAGTCTTTTTGTCCTCAATTAATCTGATTAAATTTCAAAAAATGTTAATCATTTGACAGCCCTCATATATAGGGCTGTCAAATATACATATACATACACATGGAGAGAGAGTAAGTCTTTTCCCAGTGGTATAAGCAGCAGAGTTAATCATCTTTCAGTTAGTTTCATGATGCACAAAGAAGCAGGTGCTCTTATTTCAGTGTGTCACCATGAGGCCTTTAAACTATTGAGATTAATACAAAAATGAAGGAGGAAGAGGAGACTTAATATTGTGAATAAATAAAGTCCAAATGATAAGGATTTACAGCCTCACTGCAGAGATAGAGAAAAGTGAAAGCAGCCTCTTCTACCATTTCACTGGTGAATGGGCGGCCTCTATTTAGATATAAATTCTGCATTGCCTTTTGTACAGGAGTAGGATTTCAGGTGTATTGGAGTCAAACGCTGTTCACCTGAGCCCTGCTGCCAGCTTCTCCATTGCGGCTTTACGCTCTTCTGCCTTCTGTTGTGAGCGCCGTAGGACGTTCCTCAGCTCCTGAAGATGGTCCAGCGTGCCCACCAGCTCACCTTTCACCGTTTTCATCTGACTCTCCAGCATCTGTGTGTGATGGAGGGAGTTTCTCCTGTATCGTCTGCTAGAGCGCACCTTTTCCTCCAGGTCCTCCACTGGAGCAAGCAATGGAAAATGTACACTACTTCAATCAGCCACAAAAGCTTCTAGAAGTGAAAATATGAACTTTGTTTTTAATACTCACCCATGTTCTCCTGGTATCCTAGGCTCCTTGAACCAAACTCCGTCTTCTTGTCCAACAGGTTCTTGGTCTGCTGAAGCATCTTCTCCATCTTGACAAGTTCAGCCGCCTTTGTGTCGCTGTCCCGCCGAACTTTCAGCAATTCCTGCTCCCTTTGAGTCAGCTCACTGTGACACTTACTCATGTCAAGTCCTAAAAATCTGAAGAATACAGCTGGAAACTAAATACAGAGACACTGAAAAATTTAAAGCTCAACAGTCAACAACTTTGATCAGCACAAGACAGGAGGGTGATGCCTATAAATCTGTTCTGAACATCCAGTGAAGCTCCACTCTTAAATCCGAAAAGCATAAATGCTCTTTCTGCTGCTGAAGTGTGTAAAACACTGGTTTATTTGCTGTTTAACTACACTGCTGGTAATATTTGTCTTTTTATAGGCCATAACCTCAGTACATGCCCAGAAGTCATCTGAAAACAGGCATCTCTCAGTACACACCATTGCGAACTGCAAGTCATAAGACTGGCTCCAAATAGCACAAAAAAAAGAGGACAATTTCACACTCACCCAGTACTTCCTCAAATTTTGCAAACTGGCCTAGTCCAACCCTAGAAAAACAACACCACAGCATTATCTCTCCTCGAACAAACTTTAAATTTGGCAGAATGAGGTCAGGCAGGTAATATTCTCAGGGAATTCACCAAACCAGACTGATCCATCAGACTGTCAGATAGAGAAGCATGATTTGTCATTCCACAGAACATGCTTCCACTGCTCCAGAATCCAGTGGCGCTCTTGCATGCAGCTGCTCAGCCATGGAAACCCATGCCATGAAGCTACCAGGACACCATTTTTGTTTTGTCTCATTTTTGTCTCAGCACTCAGCAACTCCACTCTGCAACTTTACATGATGGTGGTTGAGCTACTGTGGTTCCTAAACACTTCCACTTTGTAATATAATTCTTTCAGCTAATTGTGGAATTTCTTGAGGAGAAGAAATTTCATGAATTAACTTGGTGCAACAGTGGCACTTCTTTATGGCATGACACTGGAATTCAGTGAACCATTCTTTCTCAAAGGTTTGTAAAGGCAGACTGTGCAGCTGGTGGTTCTTATCTTATGTGGCACTGGGACTAAATGAAAGACTTGAATTCAGTAATTAAGAGGTGTGGCCCAGTACTTCTCTCCATATAGTCTCTCACATCTGCACTGACCAGTTAACATAAATTTGCAGTTTCCCCACTGTGTTGATTTTGTGCAAAACTAAGCTTACTGTTTTCTATATCTAATGGAAAGACATGAGTGTAGTATTGATGTTTTTATCTAATTCTCAGCAGGAAAGCGAATAAGAGGATTTCCCAGAATGTAAGCTGTAAAAGATGTTAGTAAAAGGTGATACTTTGCCCTTCTAATCCACTAAAGTTATTGGTTTTTTATTTTACCCATTAGGTTTATAAAGAGCCAGTGTAAAAAGTAAATTAAAGTGCAGGCATGTACAGTATTCTTTATCTCTGTGTGTTTATTATATCTTAATTTTAGAAACCAGATTTTGGTGGTTGAAGCATTAATAACTTCAGTTGCGACTACACCTCACTGATCTCTGAAGTTGTGAATTTTAGCTTTATGCATCACTGACTGTTCCTTTAAAATCCTGAATTTTTCTCAAATGGCAGTAACTCCCACAACATCACAGTGTGAAGAGGTGCTGCATTTTCTTCCTGACCTTAGCATATTTGCCAACTGGGTGACTGACTTTGCACTTTATCAGGAGGAAAAGAACAGTAAGGGTAGTGTTAACCAACACTACATGTTCACATTTCTCGGGTATCAAGCAGGGCTAATCAGCACTTACTGTTTGCAAATAGACTATATGGACAAAAGTATTGGGCCACGCCTCTTCATCATCAAATCCATGTGTTTTGTTCAGTCCCATTGCCACATAAATAGCAAGCAGCTAGCCATGCAGTCTGGCTTAGCAAATATGTGTGAAAGATTCAGTCATTCTAAAGTGCTCACTGAACTGGAGCGAGGTACTGTAATAAGATGTCACCACTGAAACAATTCAGGTCATGACATACCACCATGACATACCATAGATACCAGCATCAACTTTAAGTGGTATTGTTGCAAAGTGGAAGCATTTAGGAATCACAGCAACTCAGCCATGAATTGTCAGACTATGTAAAGTTACAGAGCGGGGTCACTGAGTGAACCGAGCGTGAACTTTCTGCTGGCTTAGTAACTACAGAGTTCCAAACATCCTCCGCCAAAAACACTGCACAAAAAACTGGCTGCTGAGAGCATCGTGGCATGGGTTTCCATGGGCGAGCAGCTGCATACACAATGCCAACCATAAGGAGCGGTGTAAAGCACACTGCTACTGAATTCTGAATCATGCTTGTCTATCTGGCAGTCTGATGGATAGCTCTGGGTTTGGCGAATACCAGGAGAATGTTACCTGCCGGACTGCATTGTGTCAGGTGTAAAGTTTGGTGGACAAGGGAGAATGCTATGGGGTTGTTTTTCTTGGAATTGGCATGGGCTCCTTAGAGCCAGGAAAGGGAGACATTAATCCTTCAACTTACCAAGACATTTTATACAATTCTATACTTCCAACTGTGTGGGAACAATTTGACAAAGGGCCTTTTCTGTTCCAGCATGACCACGCCCCAGTGCAAAAAGTAGGGTCCATCCTGCACCTCTGGGTTGAACTAGAACAGGGATTGTGAGCCAGGCTCTCTCATACAACATTAATGTCTAACCTCACAAATGCTCTTCAAAATAAATAGACAAATTCCCACAGACACACTCCAAAATCTTACAGGAAGCCTTCCCAGAAGAGTGGAAGCTGTACGTGTGTGTGTGTGTGTGTGTGTGTGTGTGCACATATATATATATATATATATATATATATATATATATATATATATATATATATATATATATACACACACACACACATAGGACTGGCTACGGATACCAACTACAGAACGGAGCAGTTGTCAGCCACCTCCTCTACATGGATGACGTCAAGCTGTATGCCAAGAGTGAACGAGACATCGATTCACTGATCCACACCACCAGGATATAC
>VUQH01089821.1:20410-40420 GCA_015106775.1 Etroplus canarensis | reverse complement strand
GGGGTAAATTCCTCCACTGGCTATTCATCAGGCACTGGCCCGTAACCAGAACACCACTATGTCCCCCCCCCCATCCCCACCATAGGTTGTAAAAGGTTCAGAGGGAGATGCTGTAAACAGGAATGTTTGCTCTGATTTTTTTTTTTACATGTGAGAGGTTGGAGGTTGGTGCGATTGTGCAAAACTGCGTCAGATAAACGTGTGAATAATCTCCCAAACAATTCCGCTTAAAACAAATCGGAGGTAGCGGACGACGGTGGTAGTCAAAGCGTTCTACACGTGGCGCGGCTCCGCTCTAATGTGCGTTTTCTCCCTGTTCAGACCTGATGGACGACATGCCCGCCGAGGGAAGGGAGTGCGTCAACTGCGGCTCCGTGTCCACGCCGCTGTGGCGCAGAGACGGCACCGGGCACTACCTGTGCAACGCCTGCGGCCTCTACCACAAGATGAACGGCATCAACAGGCCGCTCATCAAGCCGCAGAAACGACTGGTAAGACCCGCTTTTTTAAAAAAAAACAAAAAAAACAAAAAAACATCGGGGTTTACGTTTTCAGACCGCTCCTCTTCTACAAGCACAATCCCCAGAAAGGTCGCAAAATACGAGCAAGGACACAAGGCAGTGGTTTGGAAATGTCTCAAACTGATGTTTTATCCACAAAAGAACACAGAAAACATCAAATGCTGAAAGTGAGACATTTTGCTGTTTTTGTGAAAAACACTAGCTCTTCCTGAGGCAAAAAAGTTGGGACAGGGGCAACAAGAGGCTGGAAATGTAAATGGTACTAAAAAAGAGCTGGAGCAACATGTTGCTACTGACAAAGTTAACTGGCAACAGGCCAGTACTGTGACTGGGTATAAAAAGAGCACCTTTAAGAGGCAGAGGTCCAGGAATCTGCCAGAAACTGTCTACAAATGATGGGCTAATTTCAGAATGATGCTCCTCAGTGTAAAATTTCAAAGACTTTGAACGTTCCATCATCTACAGTACACAATATCATCAAAAGATTTTGACAAGCTGGAAACGTCTCTGTGCTCAGGGGTCATCTGCTCCCCTCCAGATGACGTGTTTTTCAGGGAAGGCCTTACATATGGACCGGTGCTTATATAGCACTTTTCTATTCTAACTGAGCGCTCAAAGCGCTTTTTACTACAGGCCTCATTCACCCATTCACACACACATCATTTATTCTATGCCTTTAAGTGCATTTAACTATCATACACATTCACACGATGGATGCATCAGGAGCAATTTGGGGTTCAGTGTCTTGCCCAAGGACACTTCGGCATGTAGACTGGAGAAGCCAGAGATCAAACTGCCAACCTTCCTATTAGAAGACGACCCCCTGAGCCAACCAGCATTTATCATCATTACATTATTACCTCCACCGAGGGGGTTATGTTGATTTGTCAGTTTGTTTGTCTGTGTGCAAAATAACTCAAAGTTATGAATGGATTTGGCTGAATTTTTTTTAATGGAGTCGGCCTCATAAAAGGAAGTGGTGATTAAATTTTGGGAAGAACCGGGTGATGGGATCATGCCGAACAAAAAAATCCTGAAATCAATAACTATTAAAGTAATAGTGATATCAGATATCTGTATGCATTCATGATCATCATGCTTGGCAGGCTGAGTGCTTTTCTAGTAATCAACATTAAAATGGTCAAATATCGACATTTTTTAACTTCAAAGTTCCCATTAGTGTCTTATTGTTGTCAGAATAGAAACACTAACAGGGGTCGCCACAGCGGATCAATCTGCACTGGTAATTTGGCAAAGGTTTTATGCTGGATGCCCTTCCTGACTCAACCCTCCATGGTGGGGGGGGCCTCGGGGCTCGTGACCCCACCTAGACTCGAACCAGGGACCTTTTGCTTCTTAGGCAAATGTAAACCACTACCCTACAGGGTTAAGGTGCTTCTAAAAATGAGATGACTGTGAATTTTTTGCACTTTTTTGCCACGCCTTACAGTCCTCAGGGGCCCCTCACTGGCCCCCCCCCATGGGCCCCAAGCCAGGTGCTGTGTATCAGACTGTAGTTTTTGTTTTTGTTTATGGATTTTTATTTAAGCTTATGCTTGTCAATTTGAATTTGAACTAGCCAATAATGTCCTCCGTTTCAGCCAGTGAGTAAAACCCTAACATGCATCATTAAATGTCCGTTCTCACTGTGATGTTAGCACACAGCAGCCTTACTCGTTTTTGTTTCATGAACCCCAACGTAAGAAATTAAGTAATTATTTGTATTAATATTTAATTTAGTAATAGAAAAGTTCCTTTTTTATTCACCGTTTACATTTACAAATTTGTTGAGTGTCCGTGTACTCATTCACCTTACAAGCAAAAGGTCCCTGGTCTGATTGCAGGTGGGGACATAGGCCCCTCTCAATGTGGAGGGTTGCGTCAGGAAGGGCATCCGGCGTAAAACCTCTGCCAAATTATCAATGCGCCACTGTGGCGACCCCTTGAGGAGAATATAAGGGAGCAGCTGAAGGTACACACAGTAAAAATGTACTGGCGTGAACTCCCAGATAGTTTCCACCTTTTAATTAAAGTATAAAGTCATTTGTTTGCAAAGAAACTAAGGCAAACGATGTGGGGGTGGGGGGAAATTTATCACTTAAGCTTTACTGGTCTGGCCCACTTCAGGTGAGACTGGCCCCCCGATGTAAAATGAGTTTGACACCCCTGTCCTTATTGATTCCTTAACGTGTATATAACTTCAGTGTTCATGATTTTAATCACTTACTACAGCACAGTCTATTAGATTCTTATATTAGAAGTAATAAGAAAATAAGGCTGCAAATTAAGATAACTGATAAGAAATAAAAATTATATATAGCTGGGTGGCTTGATCTATAATAATCCGTTTTATCTGCGAAATAAGTAAAGCTTTAAAATAAATGTAGTATACAGTATGGTATTTGTATCTAAAATGTAGTAGAGTAGTAGCAGCAGGTACTATAACATACAAATGCATGAAGTCCAAATACATTAAACCTGGAAAGCTGCGTTTGCCGCTGGTCCCGTCCACGCTCTCATCCAGTGGTTAGATTCACGGCGCTCTGCCCGGTGCCTCTTATCGCCTCCCCCCCTCTGGGTACACCCCTGTACGTCACTTGAGTGCAACATCTCCCCCATCCAACTGGCCAGACCTCCAGTTCATCATCACTTGCAACAGTTATCATTTAAGTACCCAGAACCACGTGGTGTTTTGGTAGTGATACGATGAGAGCGTGCTCGCTGTTGGGAAATTTTCTCGTTGTTGCAACTCTAAAGGAAGTTATATAGCGCATTAAGACTTTATAGCCTGCGAGGAGCTGGCTACACATTGAACCCGTAGTTATGTTAAGATTGTTTTTTCTTATCAACTTATTGTGAGACGGTGGATTAAGTGTTATAAAGACTAAAGAGAAACACGGAAAATGGTCTGCAGTTTAACAGAAGCAAACAAATCTTCACTGTGTGGCTTCAGATTACGACAGCCGTCATCCACACGGCACTACAGCTGAATTTAAGCAATAACTTGGAAACAATAAGAAAAAAATGGCAACTGAAGCAGCTAAGCAGGAATTCAGATGCTGTGCTTTCCCTAATTGGACAAGACAATTTGTTTTTAATCTAAAAAGTCAATTACCAATTACTGATTGGCTAAAATATTTAATTACATCAATACGAAAGCATTAAATTTGCAATAAGCTGCTTGATGCATTATACAGATAAAAGTATTGGTCCCCCTTTGCAGGTGGAACAGCTTCCACTCTTCTGGGAAGGCTTTCTACAAGAGTTCAAGAGGTCAGAAACTAATTTTGGATAAAAGGGCCTCATTCTCTAACTCATCCCAAAGGTGCTGGATGGGGTTGAGGTCAGGGCTCTGTGTGGACCAGTCAAGTTATTCCACACCAGAATCAAACCATGCCTTGCTTTGTGCACGGGGGCACAGTCATGGTGGAAGAGAAAAGGGCCTTCCTCAGACTGTTCCCACAAAGTGGGAAGCCTTGACTTCTCTGCCATTTTTCAGAACTAGACTTGCCCATCAGATCACCAGATAGACAAGTGGGATTTGTTAATCCACACGTTTCCACTGCTCAAGAGTCCAGTGGCAGTGTGCTTTACACCATTCCATCTGGTGCTCGGCATTGTGCTTGGTTGGGCCACAGAAACTCGTGCCATGAAGCTCCCGGCACACAGTTTTTGTGCTGATGTTCATGTCAGGGGAAGTTTGGAAGCCTGCAGTTATTGAGTCAGCTGCCGATTTATCCGCTATGCACCTCAGCGATTGCTGGCCACCCTGTTTAACTGTTGCTGTGGTTCCTAAATATTTCCACAGTAATCCCACTTAGAGCTGATATCTAGGAAGGAAGACACTTCACCGACTGACTTGTTGCAATTGTGGCGTCCTATCACAGCACCACGCTTGAATTCAGTGAGCTCATTAGGACGGCCCATTCTTTCACAAACGTTTGAAGGCAGTGGGACTGATTGAAACACCTGAGCTCAATGATTAAGAGGTGTGGCCCAATACTTTTGTCCATACTGTGTATTCAGTGGTGTATTTTTTTTAAATCATGTGAGTCATGTCCGTATGACCATATTGTTTGGTAGATCTAACATCTTACTCACTCCAAAACAGAAGTTTCTCACAAAGCCTTCAGAAAATGGGAATCGCTCTGTGGGTGTGTGGCGGCTTTGTGTCAAGGCTTCACGTCTGTGTTTTTCCCAGGAACTCGCCTCTCCAGGGCGACTGTGGCTGCCAGTTACCCAACAATCTCTTTCCACGACGGGGCTTTTTTTTTTCTGTTTTTATTTGTCCTGCGCCGACCTTGCCCTTGATACGGGCTGTTTTTAGACGAGGCTCGGCCAAGCGACGTGACTTTGTGCTGCTGCTACTCTTGCTTCACGCCAAACCAGGCAGACATTCACACTTAAAAAGAATTATGCTGTCTTCACAGGTTCCCCAGCTAATGAATTATATTTTTTTCTTTTGCCTGGGCGCGGGGGCATTCATCATTGTTGTCCCAAACATGCCAACATCCTGCAATTCATTGGAAACGTTGCAGCTTCACACGCATTTCTCAAACTTCACTTCAAGATGTGTCGTGCGATCGTTTGTCTTTTCAGCCGTTTGATAGCCTCCCATTCAAATGTCTCCTCCTGCAGCAGACCACGTCGCGCCGGGCCGGCCTGTGCTGCACCAACTGCCAAACCAGCACCACCACGCTGTGGAGACGCAACGCTGAGGGAGAACCTGTCTGCAATGCCTGTGGCCTCTACATGAAGCTGCACGGGGTAGGTCACGCATAAAGGTTCTTCTGCTCCAAAATGGCTCCTCCAGCGAGCTGGGGAGCAGATCATTATTTGCAGAGCATAAAACCTCTCCAAGGGCATTGTGGCCGCTGTTATCACAGCGGCAGTGTGGGAGGAGAGCTTGTGTGGGTTGTCATGACACTAGAGCCTCTGTTGTGTTAGGGAGATACGCCCGGCTTATTTGTGTTGCTCTACTCCCTCCAGGTGCCCAGACCTCTCGCCATGAAGAAAGAGAGCATTCAGACGAGGAAACGCAAACCCAAGATGCCCAAGAATAAAACATCCACAGGTAGGCTTAAAAATATGAATCATAATAAGTGGAAAAATCTTCTTCTTGCGGCTGCTCCTGTTAAGGGTCGCCACAGCGGATTGTGCTTTTATGTATCAGCATTTGGATTTGGCAAAGATTTTACGCTGGATGCCCTTTCTGAACAACCCTCCCCTTTTACCCAGGCTTGGGACCGTCACTAGGAGTACACTTGCGTGTGGTCCCTGTGTCTGGGTTAAGTGGAAAAATTGTTACTGAAACCAGTGGTAAAGCCCCTGTCACACCCTGACGATTTAACAAGCTTTTGCTGGCGTATGAATAAATATTGGTAAGTTTTGTATAAGTTAAGAGCACGCTGAAGTACGGTGGTATACGTCATAGCATGGCAAGGTTGCCGGAAATTTTTGAGCATGCACAAAATTTCTGGCATTTTCCAGCATATGGCTCATACGTCCCGCATACGCGAGCCATAAGTTGCAGGTACGTTATGCATACATTGACTCTAGTTACTCATATGTTGAAATACGTGGAGATGATGTCTAGCGTACCCAAAATGTATTAATAACCTATGAGTAACATGTTTTTAACCTATAAGTAACACATCAAACTTGCCTCCAACACACTGACGTTTATAGATGCATTTGATGTGTTTCTAACATACAGCTACCATATAATGGCATATGTGTTGCGTTTAAGGGAAGTCATTCAAATGGGCTTCAAGTTGTGAATGCTGGCAATATGCTAGCATTCGTTGGTATTACATTCTATATATGTTAGCGATATGTTATGTATACGTCCATATAACCTCACTGTTCTGCGTATGCCAGCATTTTTGGAATTTGGATGTGTCGGCATACGCTTGTTAAATCATCATGGTGTGCCAACATTCCAAACTAGCTAGAACCACCAGAGGGCAACATTTTGACCTCGCCCTGAAAAAACAGCAACAATGGCAAATGGACAACAATCGCTGTACTGTTACGCTCGGCTAAAGACTTTATTATTGTTCTTTGGCGCATAGCTCCCCACACACAGTTCAACACTTTTAGCACACCAGATCAACCGGGATTGGCGGTGCGACATCGGCTACATTGGCGGTTGGCAAACAACAAAATAGTGCATTACCGCCACCAACTAGTATCCCGCCCACCCATATCATCCCTGCGCAGGGTCCACGACCCTAGCGTCATCAGCCAAGGCCGCAGACCCTTTCAAACCAAAAATTGCACCGAAGCCTGGACCCGGAGTTCAGGTGGCGCTGCTTAGCTTTAAGCTAGACACTATGTCACTCGCTTTTAACGCTTTCACGTTATATAAGAAAATATTTCCAAAAAAGGACATCTAGCAACAATCCTACCGCGATTTCTCCAGAAAATACTTTGTCTAGTTTTCATTTAATAGTTCTGATTCTAAGGTTGGATAAACTAAACTTTTAAGATTAAGTTTTAAGGCATTTATTGCTTCTATTTCATTACAAGTTGAAAGGGTAAGGTTTTTTTTTTTTTTTTTAAATCTACAAATAAACAACTCAATGAATAAATCACGTGTTAATAATCTGAGCAATGTAGAAGGAATGTTAAACTGATTTTGGGTAACGTGTGGTTTTAGTTCCACTGAAATAAAGAAGATATAAAAAAGTGCTCACTGTGAAAGGGATTAAATCGCCCACATTTTAAAATTCACCACACACGTTTTAATGAATGAATTATTGTTAAAGTGGAGCGTTGAAAGTTTAGCAAACCATCCATGTCTGCCTCCTCTTTACCAGAGCTCGCGCTCTCTCATCTCCTGTGTACGCTGTTCCATTTCAGTCTGCAGCCCGTCACCTCCTCAGCTCTGCTCCACAGTCCGATTTGGCTACTGTCCACCGGATTTCACTCTTAACATGCTTGGATTAGTTTTCCACATCTGCACTCTGCTCGGTTCAACTAGAGTTCCCCCTCTGCCCTGCAACGCCAGCAATCTGTTCAGGTCTCCATGTGCCAAGTCACCCGCTCTGCCCTGCCGTGCCGTGGCTCAATACCCCTTCCACGATCCGTTCAGCTCTGCAATAGTTACTCATTTATCCAACTAATAAATCCCAGGGTGGAAATTGCGTACATTAGACACTCTATCAACGGTCAGTGAATTAAAATATGAATAATAGAAAACTTGAAGGCAAAAATGTATAAACCCTTTATGCAAGAAAGAGCAATATGTAGCATAAGGCCTCCACAGTTGAGTACAATACAATATACCATATATATATGTGTGTGTGTATCAATGTCATCCAGCTGGCTCTGGCCCATGGTACAGCAGCTTTCATATCAGTGTGTAAACAGTTGTTGCTCAGTCATCACGTGTCCATAATGACTGAGCGTTTTACATTGACCTCTACATAAAGGAGTCAAAATGACTCCCTCAGCGAGTGTAGGTACAAGTCATGCTCTCTTTACCCCAAATAGCCCAAAATTCAAAATATGGGATCTAAAACTCATTTAGAACAGATGATTTTTTTTTTTTTTATTTAAAAAAACATTCAACAATTTTAAAATGTCAAGGAGTCAAAATGACCCCCCCCCCTTTGGTAGTTCTGGTGTTTATTTTTTTCCTGACATTCCAGAAAAAACAAAGATCCTGGCATCCTGTAGGATTAGGGTTTGTTAACGGCCACCTTTTGTGCTTGTTTGGAATACCCTAATGGAAACACTACAACTAACTCAAACATGAATGTAAGCGATATAATTTCAACAGTTAGCATCGTCTAGTTTCTGGAAACTTGCCTTTCCTAACCCTTTGTGTTACTGGGGGTAAACGTGTTCCAACAGCCCAAAAATTCCACAAATCATTCTGATAAGCTTGTCAATAATTTAACATAATCCTGTAGCTCATTTGATTGTCCTGTTGATTCTTCAGGATCCATCACCTCTGACACCAGCTCTCCGACCTCCCTCTCAGTCTCAGAACATGCCTCCACAATTAAGAGTGAACCCAGCATGGCCCCGTCACCTTATGCCGGGCAGACCGTCACGTCAGGCACTCAGGTAAATGTTCTTTCCATGCTAATTCTATATCGAGTACCAATATTTTACTCAATCATCTTCAGGTCACTGACGACCCATCTAGGGTTAGGGTTAGGTTGAAGTTACCCTCGACACCTTTTTTGATGGAATTCTCACTTTTAATGGAAAAACTGTAAAGCTGAAATGTGTGTGACTTGACTTGAACCTGAAAATCAGCCACTTGTTAGTAGTTTAAAACCTAAAGCCTAGACAGGTCACTGGCGACTGTTAAAGGTCATTCAAGAATGGCTAATTTTGTGAAAATGTTCCTTTTGGGTTTATTCAGACTTGCTAAGACCACTTCAAAAGCAATTATGGTACAAAAGACATATTTGGCACCCAATTAGAAAATAAAAGGAAGCAACGTAATGTTTAAGACACTTGCCCTTTAAGCTCTCTCATACTTACAAAAAGAAGTGCAAAAGAGCTGAAATTTCTAGAATTGATCATTTTGATTTGGTGGACTGAGACTTACTGTGTGTAAAATGTCTAACTTTAATGAGCTATCTGTCAAAGAGACTCCATTCATTTGAGTTTGCCATGAGGAAATGCTATAAGGTGGCTAAGTTGCTGATTCTGTGATGGAATTGATACATTTAATTGCCATCAGATAAATGTAAAGGGTTGTTAAGAGTATGTCTGCAATGGACTAAAGTCAGTACTTTGAGGGTTGGTGACCTGCTGTAGCTGAAGAGCTGCTAACACTAGCTAGCCCTATCAGCTAGTCAGTTACAACCACAGCTTGTACTAGTGCATCTCAAAAAATAAGAATATCCTGAAAAAGTTCCATTTTTTTGGAATTTAATTCAAACAGGTAAACTCTTGTATATTGGTGAGATGTAAAGTGAAATATTTACAGCCTTTTTTGTTTTAATTTTAGTAATTGTGGCTTATAGTTCCTGAAAATCCAAACTCCAATATCTCAGATTAGAATATTTCATTGTGAGTTCAGTACATGCAGCTGCAGTCATGGGGAAGACTGCTGACTTGACTGTTGTCCCGATGATGGTCCTCCACTGGGGCACCGCTGAAAAGGCCGACTGTATGCAATGTGTTGGATGGAAGCATAAATGGAAAGTTGACTTGAGGGAAAAGGTGCACACACAACAGGAAAGACCACAGACTTGAGAGAATTGTCAAAAGTTGATTCAAGAACTCGGGAGAGCATCACAAGCAGTGGACTGAGGCTGGTGTCAGTAAATCAAGAGCCACAGACATCTTCAGGAAAGGAGCTACAACCTAACATCCTAATATTAAGCCACTCCTGACCCACAGATGTCTTACCTGGGCTAAGGATAGTAAGACCTGGACCGTAACTCTGTGTTCCAAAGTCCTCTTTTTAGCTGTAAGTACAGTTTGCATTTCATTTGGAAATCAAGGTCCTAGAGTCTGAAGGAAGAGTGGAGAGGCAGAGAATGTTTGAAGTCCAGTGTGAATTTTCAGCTTTCTGATGATTTGGGGTGCCATGTCATCTGCTAGTGCTGGTGGCGGATGGTCCGCTGCGTTTTATCAATTCTAAAGTCAATGCAGCCCTCTTTCGGGAAATTTAAGAGCCCTTCGTGCTGCTACCTGCTGACAAGGTCTGTGGAGATCCAGATTTCCTTTTCCAGCAGGACTCAGAAGCTGCCCTCAGTTCCCAGTTGGTTGGTGACCATAATACTGTAATCAACTGCCCAGCCAACTCCAACCTGAACCCTGCAGAGGATCTTTGGAGTATTGACTAGAGGAAGATGAGAAACAGATGAGCTGAAGGCTGCTATCAAAGGAACCTGGGCTCCAATACCGCCTCAGCGGTGCCACAAGCTAATTTCCTCCATGCCACATCACAGCAATGCATTAATTCAGAACAAATGAGCTCCAACTAAGTGATGTACCTTCAGCTGCTCCCTTGTGTTCTCCCCGAGGGGTCGCCACAGAGGATTGAATCACATTGGTAATTTGGCAGAGGTTTTACATCAGATGCCCTTCCTGATGCAACCCTCCATGGTGAGGGGTCCCCGCCTGGAATCAAACCAAGGACCTTTTGCTTTTAAGGCGAATCTGTAAACCACTATGCTACAGGGCGCCAACTAAGTAAATGCGTGAATGAAAATACTTTCAGACATTAGATTGAGCTTAAGAAATTTTCCAGTAATTTCACATACTGGATTTCAGATTTTCATGAAGTGAAAGATCCCCGGTTCGAGTCCAGGTGGGGGCACCACGGGTTGCATCATGAAGGGTAACTTGGCATAAAAACTGTCAAACCCGATGTGGATTCATCTGCTGTGAAGTAGCTGAAGGTTCTTTTTATAAGCTGTAATCATCAAAATTAAAAAAGCCTTGAAGTATTTTGCTTCGTGTGATGAATGTAGGATATATGAAATATGACCTTTTTCAGTTAAATTGAGCAAAAATTAACTCTTTTTTTAAACAGTATTCAGTTTTTTTTGTTGAGTTGCACAAGTAGATCAGACAGGTGAAACCTCTGCGGCTAAAGTGAAGACAGTGCAGGACTGCCTTAAACCTGCATTTGTTTTAAAGGCCAGCAGAGGGCAACTTGCAAAACCATCCAGTTGTATAGAAGTCTTTGGCAAAGTGTTTACTGAGGTCTTACATCACAGCAGTTAAGGGCTGTTTTTCCAGTGAGTTTATGGGTGAAATCGCTAGTTTCATGTCACCTCATTTTGTAAATTGCAATTATTTTCTAACGAGTCATTTTTAAATGTCTTTCCTTTCTGTAGACTGCTTCACAGATGGACAGCACAGGATCAGGACATGTGGACATTAAATATGAGGACTATCCTTTCACCCCGACCTCCATGGCCCCACAGAATTCCTGGTGCGCACTGTCTCAAGCATGAGGTCAGAACGCCATCCCGACCCCCCTCCTTTTGACTTTGGAGGGACAGCATGGTATCGGTATCAAAAGGAGCTGCACGAGTTCAGCCTAGAGACATCTAACCTATTTGTTGTAATATATACTGTAAAACACTGGCTCTGTAAATGAAGGACAAACACAGACGTGCCGGACTGCAAATTTAATGGATAGCCAGAGAACCTGGAGTTGCCCCCCAACGGTCCTCAAGTCATATCCAGCACGCCACATTTCCTCAGTGGAACAACTACTACTACCTATTGCTGAAAGATCTATTTTTTTGGAGATACTCTATATAGCAAACCAGTGCAAGGACAATCAAGTGGAATTTCATGAGGTAACCCCCTTTTTGAAGCTCACATGAACAACCTCGAGGGTCATTTGTTCCTACAGTCTAAAACCACTGGAAGTGGAGACAGAGGTCACGCTTGGAAGTAAACTGGCTTCAGTTGGGAGACTGGGAGTTCAACTCTTACCTTAGACCACGTCACAGCTTCAGTTTCATTCATTTTGTTATGTTTGGTTAAGTTTGAGCATTACGACTACTTGATTGGATGTAGGCACAGAACCTTCTTGGTTAGCACTTGGTAATGGCACAAAAAACCTATGTTGCAATTAGAACAAGTTCACGATTTTAGATAAGAACTCCCTTCTCTAGGTTTCCAACCCTTCCACGGGTGATGACACCAGCTCCCATCTTATACACAGTTTAGGAGGTTCCTAGATGTCACTTAACCTCGTTTTATAACTGTGGGTCGTCATAACAGCTCAGACAATCTAACCGGTTGTTTTCTGGGGTAAGAAGTTTTCCTTGCTTTGTAATCCTCACTGTTTTCTGCGGGGTTTACGAGAACATGTTATCATGTTGTTGCCACAGCAAGAAAAAAAATCCAGAAAATGCCTTTATGGCTGAACATTTCTCATTCCCACCGTGTAGATAATTAACTTTTATAGGCACATTATTTATGTTGAGATAAGGGCAGTTAAAAGTCATTGTGGACACTAAAACAAGCCTGTTATGACCCACTGTTCCCCTTGTAGAATGGCTGTTGTGCTGTATGCGTCTAAGCGATGGTGCTTAGATTATATTAGATTTGTTTTTACAAGATACAGAAGATATAAAATGCATCCTGCGAGAGTCATTTGAAAGTCGGGCACAGTCATTTTGATTCTGACATATCAGAGGTTTGCCATTTTACTGCTCTAACATTTGATATTAATGAAAGTGCAATTACTCATTTTTTATCTTCAAAAATTGAAGACAAAACGAAGTGTGAATTTTTTTAAACATAATCTAAATTTATTATCTGTATTTTTTCAGTATGTAAGGGAATGCTACTGTTATAATTTGTCTTCAGTGCTCTTTGGAATCTGTTCAGGTTAATAAAACTGATTCACATTTTATAAATTTGACTCATGAAAATCTGTTTGGTTTTTGAGTGAATCTGGATAACATCTTCACTGCAGCTGAGATTATTGCTCGTCAAATGATATACATTCATCAGCCACTTCATTAGGTACACCTTGCAAGTCCTGGGTTGGAGCCCCTTTTGCCTCCAGAACTGCTTCAGTTCGTCGTGGCACAGATTCAACAGGCTACTGGAAGCATGCCTCAGATTTTGGTTTATATTGATGTGATGGCATCACACAGTTCCTGCGGATTTGTTGTCTGCACAGCCAAGATGCGACGGTCCTATTTCACCATCTCCCAAAGGTGCTCAACTGGATTGAAGTCTAGTGACAGTGGAGGCCGTTTGAGTGCAAAGAACTCGCGCTTGAGATGATCTGAGCTTTGTGACAGAACAGAACACGGGCAAGATCAGCCACACTACTTGGGTAGACTTGCATTTGAACGATGCTCAGTTGGTACTAAGGGGCCCAAAGTATAGGGTGACCAGATATCCCTCTTTATGTGGGTCCGAAGGGCGGTTTTATCCCTTGTCTCTCATCCTGAGACAGTCCTACATTGTGATGTGCGCTGCAGACACACAGTTTTCTAAAGTCTGGCTTTTACCCGATGCGCGTGACGAAGGCAGCTAAAGTGTTTTATTATAGTCAAATGAAGGTTATACACCCATCAGAGAAAGTTACAAGTTACCAAAAAATAAGAAGCACTGTGGATTTTGGTGAATCTCACTTGCTAGAATTGCTTTATATGAAATTATGGCCAGCAGCTGAAACAAAAGAATACAGGAGGAGATAAAGTCTGTTGCATGAGACCAGAAGAACAAACGTAAGCTGCCTTTCATCCTTACTGTTACTAATGTATCAAACCAGTGTTGGAAAAGTAGCACTCAAATGCAGCCATATTGCCTTGAACCTCATCTGATCTTGGAAGCTAAACAGGGTCTAGCCTGCTTAGTACCTGGATGGAAGACCTGTCTGGGACTATCAGGTGCTGTAACCGGGGCAGCTGGGGCTCAGGAGGTGGAGTGGTTGGCGGTTCGATCCCTGGCTCCTCCGGTTTCTGTGCTGAAGCGTCTTTGGCCGTGACACTGAAGCCCAAAAATGTTCCCAATGCATCCGTCAATGTAAATGAGTGTGTGTGTGTGTGTGTGTGAATGGGTGAAGGACACTTGTAGTAAAAAGCACTCATCCTAAATTTCAGACTACCTCCCAGCATTAGAAATGCTCTTTATTGTCCCACACAAGCAGCCCAGTGGCTCTCAAACTTTTTTGAGCATGCCCCACTTCAAGAAGCTGAACAAAGCTCACTACACAAAAATGCACGGCCCCCACCTCACAGTTTTATCCATCCCCAACGATGAAAGCTCCATGTTACATTTTACTTAAAGGCGGCGATCATTAGTACAAAAGGTTCAGCAAACTCGTTTTTCTTTCCTCTAAAAAGTTCAAATCTGTCCATTTTAGTTTTATTCTGTATTTTCCACGCCTTATAATTTGAGAATCACTGCCCCAGCTCAAAGCATGACGCCACTGATACAAGACGGGGTGGACCCACGCTTACGTGCTCACGCCCAAGAAACCAAGACTCGTCAGACCGGGCGACATGTTCCAGTCTGGTGCCTGGTAGGGTCTTCTGCTGCTGTAGCCCTTCTGCTTCAACGTTCCACGTGTTCTGTGTTCAAAGGTGCTCTTCCGCGTGCCTCCCCTGGAACGCGTGGTTATTTGAGTCACTGCAGAGCAGTGTGACTTTTGGCATCAACCTGCCATTTTCACTCAGAACTGCCGCTCACTGGCTAGTTCCTCTCTTTTTTTGGACTAGAGATGTTTGTGCAGGAAAATCCCAGCGGATCAGCGGGTTCTGAAATGCACAGAGCAGTCCGTCTGGTACCAGCAACCACAGCAGTCACTTAAATCCCCCTTTCTTCCTCGTTCTGATGCTCGGTTTGAACTTCAGCAGGTCGAGAGCTGCCGCCATGTGATAGGCAAGGAGCAGTTGAGCAGGTGTACTTAATGAAGTGGCCTGCATTTTAGCCAGCAGATTTAGATCAACAGTGCAGAAATGGGATTTTTTTTTTTTTAAATCATGAAATTTTAGATTCTTTAAAACATTTTAAAAAATTTACTCTGAAGTTTGACATTTAATTTTTTCCCTGCTGAAATCACACTAAATGAAACAAAAACTCCTGGAATTTAAAATATCAGGTAACTTTGCCTTGATTCAGATCCCTGCACTCGCTGCGCTTTCATTGTGCATTTCTACAAACATGTTTGCATTTACATGCGTGTGTTGAGCACAGATCTGTTTGGCAGTGGTGATCAGGCTCTACTGTACGCCTTCCTGTACATGCTTGCATCTATTCTTGTTGTTTTTTTTTTTTCTGTGTGTGTGTGTGTACAAGCGGGGCGTGTTCTCCTGCCAGTTGCTTAAGTCGGCCGTGCCGACCAAAGGTTGCGTTCCAACTCTGCTTTATGGCAGCCGGGTCAGAATTGGCCGCACGGTCGTGGAAAATACAGACCTGTCAGCAACAAGGCTGCTGCTTTACTGCTGCCGTGGCGACATCCAGGCACCAGCAGTACTGCCCAGCTTTATGACTGTTGGCCAAGATGTTGCTGTCTTATCTGTTGCTGGGAGAGGCCTTGTTACGGTGTGATGTGAAGATGCAGACACATGAATTTTTAGTGTGGGAGGGAGAAGAATAAAGTGGGTGCTTCAAATGAAATCCAGGAGGTTCTGAGAGCGGGAGGACGTTTTAAGACTTTTCGGTTTAAATAAACGTGTTTCAGGCAGCAATATTCAGTATTGTTACCTATAGTAAGTTGTTATTTCTTCTTTTCCTCAAGATAAATTAGGTTTCTCAAGCGCCGGTGTTACATTCCCTTGGAAGACAGGTTCCAGCTTACTATTAGGCCATATTGTTGGGGTTCAAACTGATGCAGGGAGTCTGAGACACTTTATTTAGGTTTTGTGGGTCAAGTGCCTAAAGAGTGGGATCCTACATTATCCAGAATGTCACAAATTGCATCTCTTCGTCTACAACTTGACAGTCTAGAAGTCTAAATTTGGTAAGAAAAAAATCAACTCAGGCAGCGCGGTGGTTAGCGCTGTCGACTCACAGCAGGAGGGTCCAGGTTCAAATCCGGCAGCCTGCCAGCTTAGGCCCTTCTGCATGGAGTTTGTATGTTCGCCCCGTGCTCGCGTGGGTTCCCGTTGGGTGCTCCGGCTGCCTCCCACAGAAGACATGCGGAGGGGTTAGGTTGGCGGTTCTAAATTGACCGTGAGTGTGAATGGTTGTCCGTCTCTGCGACAGAGTGGCTACCCCGCCTTTCGCCCTATGACAGCTGGGATAGGCTCCAGCGCCCCTGAATTGGATAAGCAGAAGAAGATGGATGGATGAATGAAAAAAAAAATCAGATCACTTTATTGCTAAATACACTTTTCATATCATATTTTCAAAGACGTATCTTGAAACTTTTAAGAAGATTGTGGCTCATGGGTCAAATAAAAACCTGAACGTGTTTCAGTTCATCACACGAATCCTCGCCAATCAGGCTCAGTCACTAGCACATATATATTATTGTTTACACAGTGACTGTATCTACCGCTGTTAAAGATTCTGTGCCAATAACATTTCAAGGGGGCTGACAAGCTGATTAAAATTCATTTCATTCACCTAATGTAGAAGCTGAACATCAGGAGGTGAATCATATGAGAGATCCACTCCTTTCACGATGCTTTATTTTACTTGGACCGTGCCATACACTTCCTTATGTAGATCACTGACTGTACCTGATACAGTCACGTATCATAACTTGCTGGATTCAGCACAGGCAGACCTTTCCAGCAAGCCCTGGTTGGTGCTTCTGGGACAATCCCAGCAAAAACTATTAAAGTACATGTACTAGGATGTGTTGATTCATGTGAACCTTTTCTTAACTGACAAAACTACAAAAAAAATATATTTTTTTTTAAGTCTTACTGAGCTACTTTTAAATATACACATTTTTAGTATTTGATGACTGCAAAACACTCAACAAAAGTTAGGACAGAGGCATGTTCCCCATCGCCGTGTATCACACACTCTCTGTGTCTGTGAAGCCACGCTGTTGCAGCCGTGCAGAATGTGTTCCGGCATTGTCCTGCTGAAGTTAGGGTTAGGGTTAGGACGTCCCTGGAAGAGACGTTGCCTTGACGGCAGCGCATGTCTCTCTATAATCCTAATCCATGCCTCCCAGCCAAGTCTTTGATGCTCTGATGATGGCTTTTGCAGCTTTCACTGATAACAAATCTGGATGGTTGTTTTCATCTTTGTTTTTCTATTTTTGCAACAGTACATTTTACAATTGTAATGTAAAGTTGTGGAGTTATAACTCAGGAATATGCGAGGTATAACTGGAGATCTACTATTCTACAAATAAGAATTTAGAGGTGAAATAAGAGAAAACTTCCATAAATGTAGTGCAATACTGCATTAATGTAATACTGCATTACAGAAAGGTGAATTAAAATTTTACATCCCGTAACTGTATCCTATCATTCCGCAACTGTACTGTAATAATCTGTAAATTCAGTTTATACTTGTTGATTTTGACAGTCCAATTTGAAAACTCTAAATTCTTGTTTTATATAGGTATTACATGTATTGTATGGATTTATATTTCAATATTTTATAAC
The DNA here is from genome assembly GCA_015106775.1 of Etroplus canarensis. NCBI lineage: Eukaryota > Metazoa > Chordata > Actinopteri > Cichliformes > Cichlidae > Etroplus > Etroplus canarensis. The sequence goes on along the minus strand of VUQH01089821.1, from coordinate 22,869 downwards.
CATATCTTACCTTTCTAAAACTATAATGCTGCTGGTTTTCATAGTCCAATCTTTAATATTAACTTATTTTAAAACTGTAACGCAGGAATGTCATATCCTAGAAATGTAGCTTTACCTTCAGGAACTATACTGTACTGCAGAATTCTGGGATTTCAAATCAAGATGCTCTGATTGCGTCTTGTCGTCCTAGAAGTAACAGTCTTTAGTTGTGTCCTGTAAAATTCTTGATCTGGCTAAAGATTTAAAACTTAGCATTTCAGGATTATGACAAGATGTTGCTTTAGATTGTAAAATTGCAACTTGCAGCAATCCAAAAACACAGTTTAGGTTTTTGTGCTCTAACTTTGAAAACTGAAGCTTACAGTTCCAGAGCTGCCTCATATCCAGCTAGACTTGTCATTTTTAGTTTACTAAAGTCCACTCTAGCTTTCTGAAAGAGGATCTCAAGCCTGTTAAGGGTTATTATCATAAGCCTTAACTCCTAATGGCATAATTCAGCAAAGGTGCTGGAAACATTCCTTAGAGGTTTTGCATGATAGCATCATCCGTTTGCTCATCCATAACGGGATTCTTCCGTTCCGCCACATCCCAAAGCTGCTCTGTCGTATTGAGAGCTGGTGACTGTGGAGGCCATTTAAGCGCAGTGAACTTATTGGCGTGTTCACGAAACCCATTAGAGATGATCTGAGATTTGTGACGTGTTATTCTGCTGGAAGCAGCCATCAGAGGATGGGTGCACTGTGGCCATGCAGGAATAGACATGGTCAGCAACAATACTCAGGTAGGCTGTGGTTAGAAATGTGCCAAGAAAATATCCCTCACTGAATCCCTCAGACCACCAGGCAGGATTCTGACCCTACCGTCTGACTGTCACAGCAGAAATTCAGACTCATCAGACCAGTCTTGGTGAGCCTCTGTGAAGAGAGGTTTCCTCAGTTTCCTTTTCATAGCTGGCAGCAGTGGCACCTTCTGCTGCTGTAGCGGGTGAAGCGTGCGTAATGTGTTGTGTGTTCAGAGATGCCCTTCTGCATATCTTGGTGATGGGGCAGGAACCTTTGGCGGCTCCATTGTATTCTCCCCAAGGGGTCGCCACAGGGGATTAACACAGGATGCCCCCACCTGGAACTGAACCAGGGGCTTTTAGCTTGTAAGGTGAATGTGTAAACCACTACACCACAGGAACACTGCGTATCTTTGTGACAGCGAGCAACGACATCTATAAGGCATTTTCTCTCAGAGAACTGCCCCTCGCTGGATATTTTCTCTTTTTTGGTCCATTCTCTGATGGTCGTGACCATGTGTACATGGCCTAAATGCTTTGAGTTGCTACCATGTGATTTCTCTGATTGGATATTCCCATTTGTGAGCAGCTGATCAGGTATCCCTAATAAAGTGGACAGTCAATTTTAGTCCCTATGACTGCAAATATGATTTCTGAAAGATGAATAACTTGTTGGACTGAGTCAAAATCAAATGAAACCATTTTTTAACTGAATGTTGTTGATTATTAATGTTTTCCACCAGTCTTTGGGTTAGGCTGAGCCTAGGTAAGCTTAAGTGCGCCCGGAGACAATATCAGTTTTTGTTTTTTCATGATGAAAGTTTGTCTTTAAGGGGAATATTTGAGCATTTACACTGAGCTACTTAAACTTTTACCTGAGCTGCAGTATGAGTGAAATAAAAATTCTCAATGGCTTTAATCCCAAAGTCAATACCTGCACCCCCGACCCACACAATCCCTAAACAAACACACACACAGTGCTGCAAGCGCTCCCTCCCCTAGCCCACTGGCGACTAAGTTCTAAAGAGGCAGCTTCTCCGCTCACAAACAATCCTCACGGCCACATTTACACTCAATTGTGTGTGAATTGAGAGGCTTCATCACAGTGGTGTCGCAGTAAAGCCTCTGGAGTGTGACTGCAGAACAAGAGGTGGGGGTGTTTGAGGACCTCCTCTGTTTTCTGTAGCGCTGCTCGTGCTTTTAGTGAGGTTATGTTTAATGTAAATGAAAGTTTTTAAAATATAAAGGCATGTATGCCAAAAAAATTAAAATATCTGGCTTTTCTAGAATATCATAGAGTTGCTATACAAAGCTGCACTTCGTGTGGTCAGTAAGTTACTGAAAATAAGATTATTACAGTTCCTTGATAACTTGTATGGTTTTGTGACTGGTTGTGTTTGTAATGCAGGTAGACAACTAAAAACTGGAAGTTAAATGGATTTTATTTGTATTTATGTAATAGACCTACATGTAATAGTCCAAATTGGTGCAGTAAAATAAAAAAAACTGAAAACATATCTAATAAATAAAAAACCAGTAAGTGATGTGTGCATATGTATTCCCCCCTTTGCTATGAAGCTCTTGAAAAAGGTCTGATGCTGCCAATTATTCATCTTCAGAAATCAGTTATAATGATTAGTTAAATAAGGTCCACCTGTGTGCAAACTAAGAGTAACAT
>VUQH01089818.1:7945-19306 GCA_015106775.1 Etroplus canarensis | reverse complement strand
TATGGGCATCATTTCAAGCAGAGTCATGAGGACACTTCAGAACTGAGGGAATGGTGGATGCAGATGGTTCAGTTCAGTTTTATTCATATACCACCAAATCTCAAGAAGAGTTTAAGGAACTTCTTATTATAGGGTAAAGACCCTTTCACATTGTAAATGAAGACCCAGCAACTGAACCATCACCTGTGCGCAAGCACTTGACAAGAAGAAGAAGCCTGGCTGAGGGAGAACAGCCATCTGCAACCACTTGGGGGCTGAGGGGAAAGGATGAGCACAGAAGGACAAGAAACACTCAGTGGGTTGGCGGGACCAGCAGCTGCAGGATGTGGAACGTGCAGTCCTGCAGTCAGAGACACCTGCATAAAGGTGTAGAGTGAGAGGGGACAGGGAAGAACACGTGAGGTTAATCACAAGGTTAAATACACGTAATTTCAGAAGAACAGTTAAGCAAAGCAAACAGCCAGCACAGCTCAAGACTGGCTGCAGGAAAAGTTGGTGTTGGTGCTGATTGTTGTCTAACACCTGCTCTCCAAGCTTGAGAACCTGATGGAGGAGGAGAAGAAGGAACAGTGTTCTAAAGAATCCTCTAAATTCAACCTCGTGGAAAGTGTGCAGCTGACCGGCCCGTGTTAAAATTACGTGGATGAGTCAAAGCAACTTTGTGTGTTCTCTGACCCAGTCAGAGCTGTGCACGTGCTCCGGGTGTGTTTCCGTAACTGAAAGAACTGCGATGCACTTTGGGAGGATAGAACACAATTCCTTAGGGACGAGAGTCATGTTTTTTTTTTATTTTCCTTCTCTTCCTCCTCCCTCTGACTTGACCCAGGAAAATATTTTTATTTTTATTTTTTTACTGTGGGAATGTTGTTCTTGTTCTGGGTGTGTGTGTGTGTGGATCTGAACCAGATATTAGCTCATTTAAACCACTCCTTCCACCAGTTTAGGTCAGGCCAGACTGCCAGACTGTTAAGTAAGGGCCACACCCTCTTAGCTCACCCACTTCACTTCAGGATGTCGACGTTTGAACCTTTCTGTTGTACTTTTCCTCAGAATTAATACATGCATGCTGATACGCACATTCATTTCATTATTTGTCACTTCCTGCTGATAATTAAAAATATCTCAGTTATATTCTTTGCTATCTGCATGCAATGTGCTTCTGTTGGAGATAATGATGTTTAATTATAAACTATATCGTAAAAAGATAAAGTCCCATTTTATTAAGCTTACGTTTGTTTAATTTTAGATATTATTTGGACATTTAAACATGGGAGCCTATGGGGATGGACCCGCTTTTGGAGTCAGCGTCAACTGGCCATTAGAGGAATTGCAGTTTTTGCCACGTCCCACTTTGCATTGGCTTCGTTTTTCTTTTGCTTTTCAGGTCATCCAGCCGAAGGTCTAGTGAGCTAATGCCATGGCAAGGTGTCTATCATCCATCCTTCACATCACAAGAATCTCTACTCCTCCTCCTACGGTGTTGGTCACATTTTAATGAGACTTGCACACAACAATCACCAAATGTGGCTTCACTCAAACTGTATCATTTTACTAGTGCTTCTTTTCACAAGACTCGCTATTCCTCGGAGTATTTGCCTACATTGTAATGTTCATAAAATGAACATTTATATATGAATGCTGTCATTAGATTTATTTATTGCGTAAGGTTTTAATCTAGGTTAGGGCTCCTGTCCTGGATATGACTGTGTGACCCTCCCTGACTTCTCAGTGTATTTCCCATCATTACCAGCGGTATTTAAACCCTGCAGTTCTCTCCATTCTCAGTTGGAATGATAGCCACTATATCGTAAGCCCGGCCATGTTACTCCGAGTAAGTCTTGCTTCTTTCAGTCCTCATTTGTGCTTTCTCCAGTGCCTCTCGCAGAAACCCACAGAACCACGCCTGAACTCTTTTTCATGAACCTGCCTGACCCACTCTCGCTCCCAGGATCAAGGACCGTATTGGATTTACACAACACCAAACCTGCCTGGCACTCTTTTCACTCTGAATTCTGTTCCCGTTCTCTGGAAGCCCACGGCTCTAGCACCCTCAGAACACTCTGGACTCTCTGAAACTGGAACCAGCCTTGGGCTTACACCAAGAACTCTGAGCATTATTCATTAACTGTATTCACCTTGTGTTTTCTTCTCTAAAATTAGCATCTGTGTCTGTCCGTGAACCCTGACAACACATGTCAGTAATCTGGGAATTATGATGGATTGTGAGCAGGATGAGTTATTATGTCATTGACATTCTGGGGTTTTGGGCAATTTTATGTACTTTTATTTGCAGCCGATACCAAAGATACTGATATCCTTGGAAGGTGTACTCACACCTAAGTCTAAAAATGCGAATCGTGTCAGTGTGTTCCGTTCTGACTAAAACTGAAACCAAGCTGTTTATTTGAGCTGGTACAAAATCCAAAAGTCCACAAGGGAAAACCCAGAAAACCAACCCAAGAGACGAAAACAGACCTAATGAAAAACACTCAACAAGGAGCAAACAGGAACACCAGGGGGAATTAGTAATGACAAAACCAAAACTAAGATTCCTCAATGACGTAAAGAATGCACAGGAGCCAAAGTATATAAGAACTAAGGCAGGAATCACAACCTCTAACTAGCAGTATAATAAAAATATCAGTAAAGAATATGGCGGCACATTTGAGAAAGTAAAATATAGAAAATCCAGCATTGCAGGAGGTAAAAGTCAGGTTATTAAAGGGAGGCACAGGCAGAAGTGGCTATGGTCATAATCAGTGTTTGCATAGTTATTGCAGTTAGTGTTCAGTTTATTATTTACACAGTAAGACATTCACGGAGTGAAATATAGAAATGAATGAATAAATGAGAATGTGGATAACGAAACTGGATATGAATAAATATAATTGTTTTTAAGGATCCACAGTTATATACAAATAAATATAAATCTGAAGGCAGAACAAGGAAGATTAAATATATAACATGTATATTTGAAGTTCAAAGTAACATAAATAACTAAAGTTAAACACTATATTCAATATGTACAAGATATGGCAATAGATAGAACCTAGTGAAGGTGTCACAGAGAGGAATTGTAGAGTTTGATGGCCACAGGTGGGAATAACTCCTCTGGGGCATCGTGGTGGACTGAGTCTGCTGCTGAACGTGCTCCTGTGCCTGTCCAGCACGTCATGGAGAGGAGTGTCCCGTGTTGTGCTCAGCTTGGACCGCATCCTCCTTTCTTGACCCCACTGTCAGAGAGTCCTTCTCCACACCCTGGCGTGGTGGATCAGATTGCTGCGTCTGCTGGCGCCCGCTACGCTCAGTCCGCTGCCTCAACACGCTACAGCATATAGGATGGCATTGGCTTCCACAGACTCATTAATAAAACAACAAAAAAAAACCAAAATAAATCCCACACACCAGGACACATAGGTGGAAACCAGACTGATGGTTTCCACCTATGAATAATACAAATTTCAGTAACCAAAAGAAATTAATATTAACTTTCAATGAAAGGGAAAAAGTCCAAGATTTTTCCCAAAATCTTGCAATACTACAGCTATTTCCTGCTTAATCATCCATTGTACTGTTATGTTTTGATTTTCAGATTAGGATCTCAGTATTAAGATAGAGATTTTTTATATAAAAAAAAATGTACCTCCGGCTGCTCCCCTGTATTCTCACCCAGAGGGGTCGCCACAGCAGGCCAGATGCCCTTCCTGACACAACCCTCCATGGTGAGAGGGGCTTGGGTCAAATCGCACTCACAGTCCTAACTAATTTTAAACCGTGGCATTTTAAACCTAAGCCACATTCTCCTTCTCTGACCAGCTTTTGTGCAAGAACACAATAACTGGCAAACACAAAATTACTGCTGTGTAATCCCATGGTGCAAATTTTTTAATCAGTCACTGGTTCAAATTGTTATGTGACTTAAGAAAAATAGCACTATGTATCAATGTGTCAGTGTTAGTATAATCCACTGACAGTTGTTTGTGCAGCCATTACTGACATTCTCAACAGTGCCGGTTTGATGAAATGTGGAAAATCTGAAATAGACAAATAAATAATAAGATAACCTCCCCTTACTGTTCTTCATCCACGAGCACTTATAAAGTTTTGGCCCACTGATATATGTCACACATTTCCCGGCAACCTAATTAAACATTTGTTGAGACCATTTACGCACGCCATCCAACCATCTGGAGACACTAAAATTCCCAAGATCCAAAATTTTATTTGGCTCCACTCATCCACATTTTTTCACAGGATGTGTAAAAAAATGTGACCTGCTGGTGGAAGCCAAGACGAGCCACACATACAACAGTTAGACCTGTTAGGGGGCACGTCACATACACATGGACAAAAGTATTGGACCAGTTTCACATTACACCTGCAAGAACTTTTATGACATCCCATTCTAAATCCATAAATATTCATTACGGAGTTGTTTCCCCCTTTGCAGCTTCCGATAGTCAGTGGGACTTTTGCCCATTCATCCAGAAGAGTATTTGTGAGGTCAGAGACTGATTTTGGGTGAGAGGGGCTGGCTCACAGTCTCCATTCTAGTTCATCCCAAAGGTGTTGGATGAGGTTGAGGTCAGGGCTCTGTGCGGGCCATTCCAGCTCTTCCAGACCAAACTCGTCCAGCCATGCCTTTGTGGACCTTCTTTTGTGCACTGGGTCAGTCTCACTGGAACAGAAAAGGGCCTTCCCCAGACTGCGGGACTAACAAAAAGACAAGAGGTGGAGCCGGAGGTGGCTTTTCACTGGGAGTGACCAGGATGCATAAGATTAGGAATGAGTATATGAGAGGGATGTCATGGTCTGGGTGAGTGGCAGTGTTTTTCCATAGAGCGGGAGTTTCCACCCCTGGGCGGAGCCACCTCATTCCTATTATGGTTTGCACCTTTTTGTAACCTGGGCTGCCGGCTTTTAAGACCAGCGCCCTCAATGAGTCCTCACCAGATCTTCTGCTAACCTGCGTTAGTGTGAGGCCCCAAGTATTTCCATGTACCTCGTTTCTCGTAGTGTGCTTACCTGGTGTTATTCTCCCTGTGGCTTTCAGGAATCCTCCGGTTCATCTTACCTCCCTCAGCAATACTCACCATCTCCGGTTGCTGGTCTGTCCTGTAACCGCAGCCCCCAGCCTAACGCTGCTGGATTTCCACTCACCTGCCTGCCTCCCTCCCTGCCGCTACTCGGATTCACAGAAAACACTCCCGCTTGATCCTTGGCTCCTGGACGCTCGCCCAGACCTCTTTTACTGCCTCCCTCCTCACTCCAGCCTCCACCTGCAAATCTTGCCACTGACCAACCCCGCCTGAGCCGCAACTCCCTCTCCCCTGAGTCGGTCTCATAGTTCATGTGTACTCACCTTAGCTCAAGTCTCACTGTATATAGTTCACAGCACACACTCACAGTTCACAGTTCATGTCCCCAGTTTCATAGTTCATGTTCATTCCTTAATTTTAGTTCAGCCATATTGTCAGTGTTCAAGACCTCAGTTCTCTGCCATCACCAGACTGTCAAGGTTGTTTGTAAATAAAGTCTTGTCATCTCATTTGAACCTTGCCTCAGTGTTGCGTCTGCATTTGGGTCCTATTTACCTACTCACAGCCGCCCAGCCGTAACAGTCCAGCTGTGTTCTAGTAAAGTGTATCTAATGAAGTGGCTGGTGAGTGTCTTGACTGAGCGATCATGACTAAAGATGTGGCTTCTCGTTGTTTTGCTTGTACTTTTTTGACCTTTCAATTTGTTTTATATTGTAAAATGTTGAAATATGGGAACTTGAGTAACAACCAAATTAACTTACTCATCAAGCTGTGCTGTCTTAAGGACTGACCATTAAAGATTACACATCCGTACTGTCTGGTAGATGTAGGTGATGCAGGACACTTTCTCTTTCCAAGAGCGTAGGATAGTGCAATGGACTACATGAGTGAAAAGCAAAGATCATCATCCATAATGATTTAGTTTAAACAACTGGACATGATAAGCATGATGTGTCAGTATTGAAGGCTAAATCATTTTGGCAAGGGCAGTTTGTTTTCAGTTTTCAAATTGGATACTGATTTTGATTTTACATGTACATAAATAAGAATTTCATTTAAGTGAATATTATATGCCTTAAACATGACCAGCCTACTTTATGTTGAAGCAGGAGTAGGAGTAGGACAAGCTGACCCAATAAGCCAAATTGCTATTACATTAAAGTGGACAACGTCACAACAGAACACAACAAACACAATCTAAGCAGTAAGCATAAATATCTTATTTGACTTGATGCACCATCTGAGTAATTTCACAAGCTCTGCTCCAGTGGTGATTGCTACAGAGTCTTGGCAGAGGTAGAGAAGTCAAATAATTAGATCACACATATTCCATGGCCCATACACTTGTCTGGTATTCATGAGATGCGTTTTTGTGTGTGCATGGGTTGTTTGGCCCCTATGAGGTTTTCAGCTGGCAGAGAGAAGATTTGGATGAGTACCATTCAAATCTAAATATTTTATTTTAAAACCATTCATTTGGTTTTAAATATTATATATTGCATTATACAAGCAAAATGTAGTTGTCCAAGTCTGATTTACGTAGGTTCATCGTGCCTTAAAGCTGTTCTGACTGCTCTGCTAGAGCTAGGATATAAATGCACAACCTCCCAACGTGGGAAGGCTAAGAGTATTCATTAAGAGAACATGTTATACAAAATGGTAACAACAAACCCTGTTGTGAGTTATTTTGTACTTTTCCCTTTTCTTCTTACACAAATTAATTCTAACACCCAGTTATTGAATGCATCTAACCTAAAACAATAAATGCCCCCCAAAACATAAATTGCCCTCACTAACATTATTTTTATGACACACTGAAGGGATATTAGTACTCACATATGCTTCCTTTCCAGCAGAGAATAAAGACAAATGTAATCCTGTTGATGTCCCTATCTAGATGAAGGTGTTCCATAAATCATGCAGCATCACCCCTGGCTTGTTTCAACTGCTCTATAATGGAGGACTTCTTACAAGGCCCAATTAAAACAACCCACACAGCTCAGATTGAGAATGTGATATTTGAATTATTTAACAAGTTGAATGAATATGAGTGCTTGCTATTTAACAAGGTGTAAGAACATGAATTATAAGCATTATCTGTTTTTCTCTCTCTGTGGGGGTTTGCATAGTTGGGGATTTTAAAAGAATCAAGGGCATAAAACTGTTATTGATTTTATTTAGGAATAGGTTTGGAACCAAGGTTCTCAAAATGTAGTCCATGACCACATGGCAGCCACTGGTAACATTTGCGTGGCCTGCAGAACAGCAAGGAAAGAATGCACTCTTGTACATTTCCATCATCCAATTCATGACTGTGTTATAGCAGCTCAGACCAAGAATGAGCCTTTTACCTTTCATCTCTTCCAGTCATCATGGCAGACTAAACCTTCCTAACAGTGACAAATATACGCTATATGGACAAAAGTATTGGTCCATGTACACATTACACCGATGGAAGCTTTAATGACATCCCATTTAAAATCAATAGGCATTAATAAGCAGTTAGTCTCCCTTTTGCAGCTAAAACAGCTTCCTCTCTTCTGGGAAGGTTTTCTATATGATTATTGAGTGTGTATGTTGGAACATCCAGAAGAGCATTTGTGAGATCAGACACTGATATCTGATGAGAGGGCCTAGCTTTTAATCTTGGTTCTAGTTCATCCTAAAAGTGTTTGATGGGGTTAAGGTTGAGGTCAGGGCTCTGTGTGGGTCAGTCAAGTTCTTTCACACCAAACTCATCCAGCCATATCTTTATGGACCTTGCTTCGTGCACCGGGAAACAGTCATGCTGGAACAGAAAAGGACCTTTTCCAAACTTTTCCCACAATGCTGGAAACATAGAACTGTCCAAAATGTCTCGGTAAGTTGAAAGATTAGACCTTCCCCTTCACTGGAACTAAGAGGCCCAGGACAACTCCAGGCAAACAACCCCATAGCATTATTCCTTTACCACCAAACTTTACAGTTGGCACAACGCAATCACCAGGAATTTTTTTCCCTTGGCATTTACCAAACCCAGACTTGTCCACAGAACATGTTTCCACTGGTCTAGAGTCCAGCGGCAGCATGTTTTACGCCATTCTATCTGAAGCTTGGCATTATGCTTAGTGATTTCAGGTTTACATGCATCTATTCCATCATGGAAACCCATGCCATGAATCTCCAGGCACAGCTTTTGTTTTTCTGTTGCTAACGCCAGAGGAGGTTTGGAACTCTGCAGCTACTGAGTCAGCAGAACGATGGTGACTTTTAAACATTAGCTTCCTCAGCACTCGGCACCTCTGCTTTTTAACTCCATGAATAAGTTGCTTTGGTTTTTAAACACTTCCACTTTGCAGGCTTACTACTTACTTTTGATTTTGGAATATCTAGGAAGAAATTTGACAAACTTGTTTTAACGGCTTAGTGCTTGATTTTATACACCTGTAATATGTTAATATGACTGAATTATTCTGATTCTGTAACATCTAAATTCAATGACTACAAGGTGTGTCCCACCTTGGTTCATATAGTACATTGGTGTCCAGAGATGTCACTTCATGCATTGTGAAAAAGGTCTACAGTACACTGGCACAAAAATGACAATTACAAACATAAACCACTATGCCAAAGTGACACATTAGAAACACTAACTAAGTTCACACTTCAGTCAAAAGTAGTCCAAATCCAATTTTTATTTTACCCATATGTGACCCTTTTCAGATTTTTTATGACAGTCTTAACAGCACAAATTCGATTTTTTCAAATTGGATTCAGACCATTTTCAGGTCCTAAATCAGATACGTATCCGATCTTTTCCAAAGCAACCTCAGACTGAATGGTCATATATTTCATCCAACTTTTACTTCACCCTACGTGAGACAGACATCATAATTCTGCACCAGACAAGATCAAATGTAAACAATGGATTAAACAAGCATGATGTCGTTGGAAAGAAAGTGAGGTTTTACTCACAAACTGATATATGTGGCATCTATATTTATTTACACAGTGTGTTGCCTGTGATGTCACATTTTCTTGCGCATCACTTCATGGCCGGAAACTGAAGTGACATGACCTTTAAATTATGTTGTGAATGACCACACACACAAAAAAAAGGATCTCAGCAAAAAATTTGAATTGAGCATTAAGACCTGCAGTGTGAGCGTAGCTTAATAGAGCTCATATATTAGGTCCCTTAACTGGTACTCATAATACTGAGAATGTCCAGTCATTTAGTCAAATGACCTGGAGAACTGGTTAAGGATGTTTATTTGCATTAATTGCAAAATTTCTGTCAACATTATCTTCAAAGTGGCCATAATCAGGATTTATATATTTATATCATATGGCTAGCTGTTTTTGAAATGTGCAAAATGTAGTGATGAATCACTTTTTCTCTAAACTCTCTTGAGCTTTTGGTCATCATTTTGAACTTATGGCCCACAAATGTACCATTGTTGTTAACTCACTTCACTCCCATCGGTGTGGTTTTCATTTGCAAAATGCAGCTGTTTTCAGTTTAGAAGCTCTACAGCAGACAGGCAAGACAGGTACAATACCAGCTGGTTAACACAATCAGAAAATGAAAGTTGTGCATGGCAAGAACACTCTAATAGATATTTGACAAAAAAAGTGGAAACCTAGCTCCAATATATATTTCTACTCATCAGCTGGTGGGGACCAAAACCAGAGCTTGATGAAGAGTACTTAAATTTCCCAGATGGCCAGAAACATGACTTTAAAAATTCTGATTTGTTCCATGTTTCCTGGATGTGTAAATAAATAATTGCTGCCTAACATGCTCACCACTTAAAGTTGATATGTTGATTATGTGCTCTGCTTCTCCCAAGTGGTCAAAACATCTGTAATTTCACATTTACATAACAGTGGATGTTAAACAAATTAGCATTTGCTTCTTACAACAATGTGTAAACTACCAGAAGCTTAAAATGTGTTGGGGGATTTTAAAAACTATTCCATTTTAAACAAATGTAATCTGTGAGAAAATAAATGGAAAAGTTAATTTCTCTTTGGACACAGGATTTTTTTTTCATCAAAAACAAAGGAATCTTCGAAGGAAGCTATTTACAATATCAATAATTGTTACCACTGTGTGGCAAACACAAGACTTTTATCACTATCATCAACATCTGAATTACATTACTGATTCAAACTGAATTTCTTCTAAACAAACGTAAATTCCTCACTGTGTCCAGAGAGAAAAATCTAAACTCAAACCTGACAGCATGTTTCGTTTTTTCTTCCAGCAATCAGGTTTTCCAGTTGACTCCTTCACAGATGGTCCTTTGTGTACTATACACAATGCCATCTTGCTTGTTAAATGTCAAGGGGAAGAATTTCCATCAGTCAAAGCACATTTAATCAACTTAAACAAGAGGATTCTGCTGCTACTGCAGGCAAATAAACAACTTTATATTTATTCCAGTATCTCTCACAGTCACAAAATACTGTGAAATAGTGTATGCTAATGTGCACAAGAGCATCAACTGTTACTGAAATGACTTTCACCTCTGCAAAGTAAATACCACATATACACAGTTTAATCTCAAGAGCAGATAAGTGTGCAAAAATAAGGAGAGTTTGGGAAGTGATCCTTATCATTCCCTGTGAGGTAGACAGTGCTGAGCATGGCAAGGTTGCCGGCAAGCTAGAGTAAGGTCATCAGCACCATGCCAGTCTGCCTGCTGCTCCTCAAGCCTGACCTTGTCAAAGTCAGGTGTTGAGTTGCTAATGCCCCTTAACCCAGCATGTGTAGCGCTAGAAGCTTCAATGCTATATGGCCGGATGTAGCCACTGGCATTAGAGATGAAGCTAGCACTCCTAATTGCCTCCGCGTGATTCTCAGGCTTGACCCATACTTGGCTGCCACTTCATCTCCCTTTCGTCTGTCTCTCACTCCTTTTTCCACCAGAGCTACACTCATAGCGGGACAGCTGGCTCACATCCAGGAGCATCAAAATATTGTCAGGACCACTCTCTGTGCTCTTGCTACCCTCATCTCCGAATTAACCTTTAAATCAAAGAAGGAGTCCTCACCTCTCCTTTCCTCCCCTGCTTCTCCCTCATCTTGTCCTCTGGGTGAATTAATAAAACCTTAATTTCCTCATTAGCCCTGTCAATTCATGCAGGGAGTAATAGGCACTACTTGGGGAAGTGCTCTCTTACATACAAAAACGTGCCATTGACAATTAGCTTCCTGGGTGCTTTTAAGGGGGAGGGTGGTCTTTTGCTCTAAGAGCAAACTTACTTGACATACTTTATTCATGTGTTCAATTGTCTATTCAGGGGTTGTTCTGTGGTACAGTACAGCACAGTTAGT
>VUQH01089816.1:18078-28222 GCA_015106775.1 Etroplus canarensis | reverse complement strand
GTAAGAAACCTGTTGCTTAAAAATGGCTGCAGCACACACATGCACATGCACGCGCACGCGCGCGCACGCACACACACACACACACACACACACACACACACACACACACACACACACACACACACACACACACACACACACACACACACACACTTACACTTTGTTTCATTATCAACTAAAAGCACTGAAAGAGTGCAAATCTCCACCAAGGTCAAAACTGCCAAAATTTAATTCCTTGTTATTTGTGCCATACCCCACCACTCAATAAAATTTAATTAAAACACATTCATCTTTCTGAGTTATGTTGCACACAGATAAAAAGGAAAGTCAATGCCGATGAAAATATTACCTCCTTGGAGGAGGTAACTATTTGACTTTGTTTATGAGCAACCTATCAAAAACTAAAGTAGGTCATGAAATAAACAAAATGCCAGACCTTGTGTTCCTTGGCTCTGGTTGCTTGAGGTTTTCAGAGTGTTCTCTTTGGCAGTGAGTGATATTCTTTCATCATGTGATTTTCAGTTAAGCCTCTTTTCTTCCTTCTCGATGAATAGAGGCTTAGAGCCAAGACACTATTCCACATATTATCCACAATTGCTGCAAAATTAACTCATTAATCCCGATGAAGTGGCTGTCTGCAATAATACAGTATAATAACTTTCAGTCCGGGAGAGAAAATGTTATCTCACCTTTTGAACATGAACAGCATATTGTATTTTTCCTGTAAATTTCTTCATCTTTTTTCTTGTTTGCAAATAAAACAAGGCTACGTAGGGGTGGCTGTGGCTCAGTAGGTAGAGTGGGTCGTCTCTCAACATGAAGGTTGGCGGTTCGATCCCTGACTTCTCCAGTCTACGTGTTGAAGTGTCCTTGGGCAAGACACTGAACCCCAACTTGCTCCTGATATATCACGTCGGAATGTGAATGTGTGTGTGTGATAGTTAATTGTGCTTAAGGCTTAGAATAAAGCGCTGTATGATTGTGTGTGAGACTGGGTGAATGAGGCTTATAGTAAAAAGCACTTTGAGTGCTCAGACAGAGTAGAAAAGCGCTATATAAGTACCAGTCCAGTCCATTTTACATACAAACTTAAAGCACTGATATATTTTTTTTTAATAAATAGAGAAATGCAACCTAAAACTGGAGCTGCCCACTGCGTTATGGAGCATCATAGTGGCTTCCAGTTCATTGTTTAGCTTTTCTGCTGAACCAGCTGTTTTGCTTCACTTTCTCTGCTCTCCTAGTGTTTTTACACAAAAAGCTCTGAAAATCAAAACTGCATGATTATCAAACAGCTAAAAGAAAGGCAAAGAGAGTAGATGGTCAGATTTTTCCACGATGAGCTGGTGGAGACCAAAACAGAGCTAAAAGAAATAGATTATTGGACTTCATGTCTTACTTTTACTGCTGGATGTCTAAATATTTGGTTTAATGAAAAATGTAATAGATGATATATTAGTGTTGTTTCTAAAGTCTGTTGGGAGGTTAAAGTGGGTTATAAGGGCCAAATTAGAGCATTTTAACATTTAGGGAGATGACTATCCTTTGAGTTTATCTCACTTTATGTACCTCTTAAACTTAACATCGCTCTCTATGAATCGGTTTTTGGCTCAGATTGTATCGGGGGGCTTCATTTTAATAACATGATAAACCTGTAGAAGTAGTTTAAGCAGTCAGTGTTAATCTTTTTGTAGGTAAATGCTAACATATTAAGGCTGCGTGACATGCACAAAAATATCAATATTTTTAGGCTGAGTGGCATTACATGACGTGTATCTTATTTTTTTTTTCCTAAAAGCAACATTTGTGACATCACAAACACTTTTATTAAAACACACAATGAGTAAGCAATACTGTGAATAAGTCTTGAGCCACCCCTCCCTTTTTTATATTTTGCTTCTAAGGAACTGGACTTTCTAGTCATTTTTTAAAGTGGTTTTGAGCAATAGTTCCCCAGATTTTCTGGGGGTCGTTCAAAGTTTTTCTTTGGACACTGGCTGCTTTTTCACTCATTTCAGAGTAATGTTTTTTTGTTTGTTCAGCCACTTAACAATGGCCTGTGAATCATTCAGACTTAGTCGACACATAACAGACAACTTGGCAAAGAAGCAGAATCAGGATCTGAATCCTTTATTAATCTTAGGGGGGATAATTGCTTACATTACAGACACTCCATTAGATGTAAATGTGTATATATAAATATGAAAAACAGGAAAATTAGAATGTAAAAAACTATACCCACACAACACTGTTATATAAACACTCAGTTAAAACTGTAAAATAGTAGACATAAATAAATATAAATATGAGAGATACAAAATTGAAAATGAAAATATTTAGACTTATATTAAAAAAGTGCAATGTCACACTAACGCTCAAGTTAAAAGGTAAAAATGGTACTGAATACTCTTCATACAAGATATGACCGTAAGAAAAATAGTCCAGGTGTTGATTAGAATCACATTCAGAATCCTTTATTAATCCCAGGGGGGGGAAATTGCTAGGGGTCCAGCTGCTCCATTTTGTATAAATAATAAATAAATAATTGCAGATATGAACAGATAGAAAATAAAACCGTATAAACATATACATAAACCTGCAATTGTCCCATACTTAATTTTACTTTTAAAAATTATATCCAAAGAAAAACAGTCCAGGTACTAAAGGGAAAAGTTTTAGAGTCTGATGCCACGGGTAGGAATGATTTCCTGTGGTGTTCTGTGGTGTATAATGGTGGAATAAGTATCTTTAGGCACTTTGTTATATGTTATTATCATTTCTTCCCATTTCTTTTGTTGCATCTATGAAAAATCCAAACGCAAACAGTTTGACAGGCATAAAATTGTATTTTTACACCAACAAGGTTAATCCCAAGGAGCTGTTATCGGAAAACTTGGCATATCTTGGCATGATGTGCAGTGTGTCCGTAAAATATTTGAGAAAACTGGACATGTAGAGAACAAAAGAAGAAGTGGCAGGCCCAAAAATACTATCGACAGTATAGAACAGTATCTGAAAGTCATGTCCTTAATAAATAGGAAAATATCCAGGACCTAAGAGATGCACCTGGTCAATATACTGTTCGACGAAGACTCATCAGAAATGGTCTCAGTGGAAAGGTTGAGTACCAAGAGGCCATTCTTAAGGAAGGGAGACATTGAGCAAGGGCTGAAGTATGCAAAATTACGCAAGAACTGGACTGAAAATCAGTGGCAACAGGTTTTATGGAGTGATGCATCCAGATTTGACATTTTTTGTTCAAATCGTCATCAGTATCTACAGAGAATGTTCAGAGAGAGGTACCCTGAGTGTCTGCAGCCACCTGTAAAACATGGCTGAGGCGTTGTCATGATTTAGGTTATCTTGTCAGAATTGATGGAAATATTAGAGCAGAAAAGTACTATCAGATTTTGATCCATCATACAGTACCATCTGGACAGCATCTGTTTGGCAATGGCTTAATTTTTCAGTATGACAATGATCCTAAACATAGGACTAATGCAGTAAAGGCCTACCTGGATTAAAAAAAACGCACAGTGGAACAGACAGTTATAGATTGGCCTCCCTAGAGCCCAGACATCAACATTATTGAAGTAGTGTGGCGTGGCGTCCTCTTGACAGAGAACGGAACAAAAGGTAGCCAACATCCAAAGAAGAGCTTTGTAATTTCCTTCAAGAAACCTGGCGAACCATACCTGAAGACTACTTAAAGAAATGACAAGAAAGCTTGCTGAAGAGAGTTCAAGCTGTGTTGAAGAGTTAAGATGGTACAGAATTTTTTTTGCCATATGTGCTGTATTTCCATCGATGTTTGCATGTTTCAGTGAATCATTGCACCTACTTCCCGTTTTCTTAGCAAAACATAAATAAACGAAGGGTGGCTCAAGACAGCACAGTAAAATTTCATGAGTCATACTTTAGACTGCTAAAATATTTAAAAACTGTTTGTTTCTCTGTCATTGCTGCACTTCTTCTTGGTAAACTTACCCAAACCATTGTAACTATTTCTTTCTGATGTTTAAAATGATTTCACTAAATAAAAAAGCTGTTATATAGTAATAGGGTACTTGCTTTGAAGTGGGGTTGTATGAAATCAGCCTGCCAGTAGTATGTGGTTGTAGGCATGCAGATGGGAGAACAGCCCAGCACAGACACTAAAGCCATGTACTACTGTGGACTTGATCAGCAGCAAAACAGGTCTAGTCACCTAAAAGAAATCAATATTGGTTTAAATGTTTGCCACATTTAGGACATTTCCACCACTTTAACTGCTGTCAGACAGCTCTTTCTAAAAAGGAAAAGATGGGAGTTCATCTGCTGCTGCCTTGGTTGATTTGTGTTATTGTGTTACTTTGATCTTTCAGTAGGTTTGTTCAAATTGAAACTAATCATTTAAAATGCAAAAGTCACAAAAAAAATAGGCGAGCAATTCCTGTTTCATGTAAGATCAAATCCCTTTTTCATCAATGAGTCGGGTAGCTTTAAAGAGAGAGCGATGTCTTACTTAATGTATCATGTGAACAGATAGACTGCCACCTGCTTATACACACACACTTAACATTTATTTATTGTATGCGTCAAAACTGAGATATTACTCATTGCCGGACCAGCTGCAAACAGTCACACTACTTTGCTGAAGAAACACATTATGTGATGTGTCATCGAACACTATTGTCTAATTCTGTATCTGAAACAATACCGGTATAATTTAAAATATTCATATATCACTCAGCCCAGTAACATCATTCACACATGTTTAACTTCACTTTGCACATGTGCATGAATGTCTTTCTACAACAGCACCCATGTAATCTCAGTAATGCTCTGCCTGGAGGCATCCTCAGAGGTTAGAGGGCAGACAGAGAGAGTAGCAGCCATGAAGCAGGTGCTGTTTTTATCCCTGGGGGTAATTGATGGCACTCCACGGGGTACGTGAGATTGTTTTTAAAGATACTTTTAAAATAGTTTTTAAAATAAATATTCTAATTGTCCAAAAGTTAAAACAATCAATTTAATATTCAGTAGGCTATTCAATTTTATTACCCTTAAAAAAACCAGAGTGTCCCCCATACCAGGATGGTTTAACCCAACCTGGCACGTGCCACATCGCCACATCACAATCAATCACTGCTGCCTTAAGAACTGAAACAATGAAGTCATAGTTAAAGCCTAGCAGCAATGCTACTGAAAACACGGAGGCAAAAGTGCCAAAGAAGGCATAAACAGAGCCGGCAAAATTCTGGCAGTATTCAGAACAACATGTTTATGCCGACCAGTTGCAAACCAACCATGGCATTATATTTTTTCTGTGGGTCTAAATTAGCCAGCAGTGACATGTAGTCAGCGTATCTTAAAAAGTAAGTGCAAAGAGGTTCAAAGCAATAATGTTCTTCAGTGATGACAGTTTGCAGCTTTAAGATGTCAGTCTAATTTTTGATTCTTAAAGAAGACATTTTATTTAAATTTATTTAAGTTTATTTTTTAAACATTTTCTGTGCATGAGTATGTTTATAATTTTTTGGTGAAAAAATATTTATTAAGTATCCAAATTCAGTTTGAGAAAAGAGCCTTATTATAATCCCAAAAGAGCGCATTTTATCTTGCTAATTATTTTAATATCTTCTTCTTTCGGCTGCTCCCATTAGGGGTCGCCACAGCGGATCATCTGCCTCCATCTCACCCTGTCGCTTGCATCTTCTTCCCTCACACCAACCCTCTGCATGTCCTCCTTCACTACATTCATGAATCTTCTCTGTGGTCTTCATAAATTTAATATTTCTTTAACTAGGTTTTTATTTTTTATAAATTTTTATCTCCAAATCTTTCAAAAATGACCACTATGGATGAGCAATGTTTTGCACAGTTACAAAATTTAGTAAATCAGACACTGATACTACAGTGCTGAGTTTTACGTCATTCTCTGGTTAGGGGGTACTGGCTGAAAAAATATTTTACTGGGGGTACATGACTAAAAAAAGGTTGAGAACCACTATTCTAATTCACTACTTAATAAGGTAGTGCACCATACTGATGTGCATGAGGAGCGTTCAGAAAAACTAAAAAGAGACCCTGTATATTCCTGTTATAAGCAGCCACAGCCCCAAAACGGCAGCCAGCACGTGTGTGTTTATTTTTGTGAGAGAGGAGGAGAGTGTGCACGTTCACCAGGATGCTTTAATGGCAGTCATTATAAGCTTTCAGCAGATTGCAGTGTCAGGCTGGTAGGTTTCCAGTGTCTCCGGGCACGCTGTAGTGTAAGGTCTGCTGAAAGTCAAAGCAGAGCGTTATCACAGAATCAAAGAGCACATTTTAGATTCATGGATTTTTATCATAGCCAAAAAAAAGAGAGTTTTGTACCTGTGATCTAAATTTGGTAAATGTGTGCATTTCAGTTTGGACCTTAATTCTGAAAGGTTGCAAGCTTAAATAATACTATGTGTGTTTAGTGTCCTATGAAGTTTAGTCTACTATACTAGGTGTACAATATTTTAAGTAAGCAAAATAAAAAAGGAAAAAACTAGAAAGACTAAAACTATGTGCTTGTATAAACTTTTTACATGTGGTCAAATTGGGCCATACCACCAACATCAAGTGCACATGTTTGAGACTGGTATCTCTGCATGCATATAGTGTATGTTTGTAATACTTCAACTGAAATTAGGGCCCTGACAAACTTGCCAACATCATAACTTGCAAAAATGTGTAAACATTTTAAATGTAGTGCATAAAATTGAAAAATTATGCAACACTTGTTATTCATTCCCGCCACATTTCTCATGATACATCACACATTTACGAGCAGATTAAAGACTACTATAGGATCGCTATCCCACCTGGCAGTGAAACAAACAGTAATTTTAAACATGTTGTACACATTTCATGTTGCACACATTTCATGTTGCACTTGTCCAGTGGTGTTTGCTTTTAAATTTTGTTGCCTCATCTTAAAGTTGAACTGTGCTGTTTTTGAGTTGAGTAAGACTGTGATGTACACTATGTGGACAAAGCCATTGAACCACGTACACATTAGATTGCAAACATCCCATTATAAATCCATAAGCATAAATATGGAGTAGGTCCCTCCTCTACAGCTATAACAGCTTCCACTCTTCTGGGTAGGCTTTCTACAAGATTTCGGAGTGTTTCTGTGGGAATTTTTGCCCATTCATCCAGAAGAGCATTTGTGAGGTCAGACACTGAGATTGGTTGAGAGGGTCTGGCTTGTAATCTCCGTTCAAGTTCATCCCAAAGGTGTTTCGTGGGGTTGAGTTCAGGACTCTGTGTGGGCTAGTCAAGATCTTCGACACCAAAATCATCAACCATGTCTTTATGGACCTTCCTTTGCACACTGGGGCACAGTGGTGCTAGAACAGAAAAGGCCCTTCCCCAAACTGTTACCACAAATTTGGAAGCATAGAATTGTCCCAATTGTCTTGATAAGCTGAAGCGTTAAGATTTTTACCTTCACTGGAACTAACGATCTCAGGCCAACCCCAGAAAATCAACCCCACAGTATCACCCCTCCTCCATCAAACTTTACAGTGTGCACAATGCAGTCAGGCAGGTAAAATTCTCCTGGCATTCACCAAACTTAGACTCATCCACCAGGTAGAGAGGGGTGATTGGTGACTCCACAGAAAACATTTACACTGCTCTAGAGTCCAGTGGAAGTGTGCTTTACACCACTCCATCTGATGCTTGCCACTGTGCTTGATGATGTAAGGCTTGCATGCAGCTGCTTGACCATGGAAACCCATGTAATGAAACTCTTGAAACATAATTTTGATACTGATGTTGATGTCAGAGGAGGTTTGGAACTCTGCAGTTGGTGAGTCAACAGAGCACTATGTGTCTCAGCACTTGCCGTCCCTGTTTCGCAACTTAAATCATCTGACTCTTTGCGACTGAGTTGCTGTGGTTCCTAAATGTTTCAACTTTGCAATAACACCACTTATATCTAGAAGAGAGGAAATTTCATCAACTTGTGTTAACCCTAGTACTGCAGGACCTTAGTATATTGATGTCCCAGATAAGTTTACTGTACTCCCGGTGTTTTCATTCACTGCTGGTCGTCTAGCTGGTCGTATAGCTGGCAGTACTAGGGTTAACATCTTATTACAGTACTATCCTGGAATTCACGGAGCTCTCTATAATGACCCATTCCTTCACAAATGTCTGTTAAAGTCAGATTTCATGGCTGGGTGCTTGATTTTATACACCTGTGGTAATGGGACTGAATGAAACACCTGAATTCAATGATAAGAGGTGTGGTCCAGTACTTTTGTCCCATATAGTGTATTTGCCAAAGTAAATTCATTTTAATTTTATTGAAATATTGTTCCTTTTTTGCCACTCTGTTTATGTCCTAGTTGCCATTACTGCTGCCTGCCTAAAATTAAAATTAAACTCAAGGTATTGCATATGAAAAAATAGTAAGCTCAGGAAAAAAAAATTTGAAGCCATTTTATACAACAAAACTGTCTATAGGGTGTCAAAGAACACAGAGTTCTAATGTCTGAGTTCGTTGCCAGTTGTACGAAGAATGATTTTCTGTGTAAACATCTGACAGTTTAAGATGTTAAACTATCCAACATTTCAGATAAAGGAAAGAGGCAAGAAAATTTACACACCAAAACTTTCCCTCTGACTTTCTTGCGCCACTGGCTTTTCACTCCTGCTCATTGGCAGATATGGTTACTGGATACTGCATGTGTTACACTGGCCCACACTAATGAGGAAACTCAATAACCACAGGGGATATTTGTCTATTTCTGTTCTGTCGTTTGCATGCAAGATATGAAAATTTTGCTGTGCCAAGACTTCCTTTTAATAGGGCGAGTTATGAGAGATACATGATGCCGTGACATGCCGTAGTATAACAGTTTCCACACTCCTCCTTTGGTACTCTGTTATGTATAAATGGGTGACACTTGTTCATGTGGTACTGTAGTATAAGAAGATATTTTCTGTATGTGCTTTTAATGTTTTTGGAAGTCTGTAGAGAAGGGCTCAGTGACAGTTAAACAGCTGCATTTTGTTTAAAGAGAATAAAAGTTTCAACATCACGTGTCTGTTCAGACTTCACATGTACCTGCTCTACTGGTGAACCAATGTAATCTCAACTAATTTTAGGGATATTAAATCAGATGTGACAAATATACCTTTTGTTTTACTTTAATTTAAAAGCTTTACACCTCCAAACTTTTGTTCTTGTAAGAACCTCTGAACACCTACTGTTTCACATGAACTGTGTGCGTGCATGATGTATTTTTGCAGTTTCAAAGTCCAGGTTGTAGATTTTGCAATTTCCCTTCCATGGATTAATAAAGTATTCAGATTCTGATTGAGGTTGGATGTTAATGCTGTTTTTTTCTTTGTTTCCTTCCCCCTCTCTTGATCCTGCTCAGCCTCGGGACAACAAAGAAGGGGATTGGTCCGGTGTACTCTGCCAAGGCAGCACGTTCCGGCCTCAGGATATGTGACTTACTGGCGGACTTCAGTCAGTTCTCGGAAAGGTCTGTTTCACCAGCACAGGATTAAATCAGATCTGTACATCAAAAATGTTTGCTCACTGTGTTAATGGTGCTTGTCACTGGAAGGAGTCATAATCTCTAAAGACTCAACATGCAGTGCTTGTGCTGCTAATGACTTTTCCATATCACCAGGAGAAGTCTGGGTGTTTAGTAATCGGTATGTAGGTTGAATAGGTTTATTGTAGGTGTTTAGCTTGTGTTGTTGCCAAAGTCGCATGAGCTCCCAAAGAAAGTCAGATAAATATGCTAGTTGTAAGATCGCACTGCAGTTTTCAACCGATTACCCACTGATGAAAGACGTTTTATTGGCAGTTAACTGACGTTGAACTGCCGTTTATCATGGTTAATTCCTGTTGCATTCCCGGTATAGGCCTGGTATTGCCGATAATAGCTGTTAAAAACGGCATGATCAGGGGCAATGATGCCAAACGATATCAACATCAAAAGAGAATACATGTGAGTGCATCCTGAACACTGTGGCAACGCGTCGGGGTCACAACGTGAATGCCGGCCTTTTGATGGAAATATAACGGCAATAGGTCGTCAGGAACCCAATTTTCAGCTGTTTCACGCTGTTTTGTGCCGTTTTGATCAGGAATGCTAAATCGGCA
>VUQH01089816.1:1953-18058 GCA_015106775.1 Etroplus canarensis | reverse complement strand
CCTGTTGCATTCCCGGTATAGGCCTGGTATTGCCGATAATAGCTGTTAAAAACGGCATGATCAGGGGCAATGATGCCAAAATCCTATAAATTCAGACCAAAATTTGGTCTGAATTTTAATTTGCTGGTGAAAGAGGTGCCAGACATCCCTTCTTCCCTCAGCCTATCCCTCCTCATCCTGACTTTCCTTGTGGTGGCATTGTGGAGATGTGTTCAGGATCACATTCAGATCGTTAATGGTCGGGATTAAAAAGGGCTCCTGTTTATAGGGGAAATCCAAACAGCAACACACTGTCAGTTAATCGGCAACTGAACGGCATGTGTTTTGATTGGCTGGGAGCATGCCAGCAGTTAACCGGCAGTTAAACAGCAATTAGACGGGGCCAATCGGCATTGTTCCCGATTTGAGTTAACATAGCGGCAATTAAGACGCTAACGCATCGGCAGTGCGCGGGAGGTAAAGCGGGAGCAATCGGGAGCTCTGGGATTAAAACGGCACACAACAGGAAAAAATTTTAGGTGCCATTTTGTTGCCGATAGCAAACGATATCAACTGCTGCGTTTCTGTTTTATTTACCGTTCCTGGCATTCCTGGTTTGTCCCCGTAAGACTCCCGGTTATGCCGTTTAAGTCCCGGAACATTGCCGATTTTTGTGATTATCCCAATTACGTCATTTCTTGCTGATTATTGGCATTTCATTTGCGGAACATTCCAGTCCACTGCAGATGGCTCAGGATTTTAGCTGTTTCTTACCTGTTTTATTAAAACGGCATCGATCATCACCAGTGGAACAGTGGTTTAAATGTTCTTTTTCAAGTTTTGACAAGGATTGCAACTGTGCACTGAAGCACTCTCATGAAGCACTGATTGTGCATTAGTACTTGAGCAAAATTGGATCTAAAGTCCACATAAAGACACAGAAATAAAGTGAGTCTGGATCTGGCATTATCCCACAAAGGCCCTGGTCTGAGGAGATATTAATGTCTTTTGTGGGCAAAGGGCATCATGTCTAGTTCATTGGATATTTCTCACCTCTGCTCCAGACCTCACCTTCCTCTGGTTTTGCTAAGTGGCAAACAGTGTAAAAGTTGGATGTAGCTTCTTTTTTACCCACTAACTGGTGAAGTCCTATTGTGAAGCTGCAAGCTGGGGGTTTTCACTGTTGCCATTTTAGTCTTTTGTAATAGTAAGTGATGAAGGAGAGGTGGATCTTGGATCTGACTGTGAAACTGCACTCCTTTAAATCAAAAGTTGTTAGCCAATGAACATACCCTAGATAATCCTTTCTGACTCCGATAATGCCTATAATTTACAAAATGAACTTCATGTTTTATTCAATATGAAGTAAAACAAGGGATTGAATAGAAAATTAATACAGTCTGTAGACTTCAACTGGAAGTCTTTTTTTTAAATATCAGAATCAGAACAATATTGAATTGCATTATTTGCAGCCAGAGAAGTCACCCCCTGCTGGCCATTAAAAAAGAATAAGGTTTAAAGGCACTTGTGCATTTGGCTTTACTTTTCAGACCTAGAAACTGCACTCATTTTTTGTTTGGACCCAGAAACTGCCACACCAGTCAAGGATCATTTTGATGTTCGTGGTTAAGTTCCTGTTGAAATGTGCCAAGTGTTGTGTGAAAGGAGGAGAAGGTTTTGAGATGTTCAAAATTCAGTTCATTCTGTTCGTTTGTCTAGTAATGTTTCCCCTTTGCTAGCTCGTAGCAGTTTTCTTTTGAACGATGAATAAATTAACTGGGTAATTAATTTTTTTCCTGAAGTCAGAGGGTAGACTATCAATACAGGAGTGCAGGTCCCATTGCAAGCTTTTTGTATCACACAATGATGGCACGCAGGCCACAGTGGCTGAGAAAAAGACTGCTCAGTCCTCCATCACAGTGACAGTCTTCAAAGACCTTTGGGCAACGGTTCAAGACTAGTAATTAAAGACCAAGTAATGTTTGACGCCTTCTGACCCACGACACTGTCTTGAACTAGTGATCTTAGAAAATTTAACTGCTTTTCCACTGTAAAATCTTTTCTTCCGTGTTAGTTACTGTTTCAAGCACAATAAACTCAGGAAGTTCTACTGGAGAGAGAAAAAGCTACATGGGCGTTCAGATCAGCAACAGCCCTGTGAGTTGCTTCGGGCACCGAGACATAAAATTTAGGCTCACAGGAAATTCCTGTAATTCATCAATCAGTGCACTTGAAGGGTTATGTTAACTCAAAATGATTTGGGGTATGTGCAGACAGGATTTCACAACAAAAGCATAAAGCACTGACACTAGGGCTGTTTGATTATAACAAAATAGCAATCACAATTAATTTGATCAGTAATGCAAAAAAGGCTTATTTTTTTAAGGCTTGATCTTAGAAGGTGAGTTTTCCACAAACAAGCACAGAAATGTTAAAATAACTAACTCTGAAAATGAAAATCAGTTATCTTTCCACATGTCACTTTCTTGTCAATCTTTGGTTTTCTTCTTCTTCTTGGAAATTTTATTGGCGGTTGGCAAACAGCAAAATAGTGCATTACCGCCACCAACTAGTATCCCGTCCACCCGTGTCATCCTTGTGCAGGACCCTGGTGTCATCAGCCAAGGCCGCAGGCCTCTCCTTAAGTATGTTACCCTGGTGTCATCTCTAAGGTGCTTGTTTTATACCCGATCACATTAGGGCCTGTTGCCAATTGACCTAATTAGTTTCAACATGTTCCTAAGCTGTTTCTTTGTAGCACCACGTACTATTCCAGCCTTACACTACCAGTCAAAAGTTTGGACACGCTTGGCCATAGTCATACCATCTATTACATTTGGATAAAGAATACAAAGTGCTGTAAGTGTGTAAGTGTGAGGCAAGTCTTTGGTTCCAAAGTAATATTAGAATATGCATAGTGTATGAAAATGTGTCTATCTTTGGTTTTTATTTTTTATTATGAGCTGTCAGCTGATGGTTCTTTTAACAGAGGTGGAAGGAAACTGCTTTAACTTATGATTTCATAAAAATTGTCTTTCAGTTTTTGTCCAGTTTTCTTCCACTGTTATAACACTACTAAAACAAGACTTCACCAGTCTTGAATTGCATTTCTGCTTTCAAAAACAAGAGCTTGTTTATAGTACTGCGTTAAATCACTACTTTAGTGGATGCTGTAGTTGTGAAAATGTGATGTTAGGCCAATGAATGACTCCAGAAATTAATAAAAATTGTTCACTGTTGCAGGTATAAAGTATTGGCCCAGCAATACAAATCTATGTACCCCACGCTACAGATCGACATAGAGGGAGAGCTGATCAAATTAAAGGTGACAAAAATAAAGATGAACCTCTGGAACCATTTGATTGCCCTTTTTGCAGATAGCCTTATATAATTTTTTTGCATTTTTTAGGACTATGTTGAGCGGCTCAAGCCTATGGTAAGAGACGGTGTGCACTACATGTATGAGGCTCTTCATGGTCCTCCTAAGAAAATCCTGGTGGAAGGAGCCAACGCAGCGCTGCTGGACATAGACTTTGGTCAGTAAATCAGTGTTTGCACGTGCAACTGTTACGCTTCAACTTTTGGCAAATTTTCCAGCGTCATTTTACTGACCCTATACTGTCACAAAAAGTGTCATTTTTGATTGCAAAGCGCCTTTTAGCCCACCTGCAGTGACCCAGTGATGTTAAAGCTTTGCGATGCTCTTTACAAAAGCTTACACGGAGCTCAGAGTAGGGACAGCGGTAAGTTTGACTGTCATGCTGTAGCATCTGGGCTTGGCGTGCACACTCGCAAGTTAAAACCACTCACTTGCGCATGAGCACGAAGGCACCCTGTGTCAGCAGTTCTGTCAGTCAGTTGATCATTCTTCTGTTTTCACAGGTCTGATGTTTTAAAGTGTGACAACTGGACTTTTCCATTACTGGTAATGACATGCTAGACGTAACTGTAATGTGCTGCAGTAACAGCACATGCCTGTCATTATTGAGAGCAGTAAGCAACTAAATTGCACTCTTAAGTTCAAAGCTATTATCAAAACACCATGTATGTAATGTCTCTGGTGTCAGAACACAGTGTCCTAAACACTAATAGTGAAAAACATTCCTCTCTTTCTCACTGACTGTGTTTGTACACGATTAGAAAATGTCACAATTTAGGAGCATGCAGGGCGTCAGCAGTTGCGTAAAGAGCACTTTAAAAGGGCGCACTCGATGGTTTAGACGCCAAACTTGTTTTTTGATTACACAATGGTCTCCTCACACTGGGAGTATCTTCTTGTCAGAAGTCACCAGCATCTGGTCTTGGGACCCCAGCACTTGTTTTCTTTCATCACAGTTGTTAAAATTTTCCAAGCATGTCATTTTCCTGATTTGTTGTTCTGTTTGTCAGTCTTTCAGTGGCTGCTCCCACAGGTCTAATTAGACAAAAGACATACCAGTAAAATTACTTTAAGCTTAACTGAGTGTTTGAAAGTAGTTTCATTATCTAGAAGCCATTTGGGATCTAGCCAAACCAGTCACAACTTAGTGGGCAGGGTTTGTAACAAACCAGTGAAGACAATATGTCCTGCCTTCATGTCTGGTGTCTCCACAGGAACATACCCGTTTGTGACGTCGTCCAACTGCACAGTGGGAGGGGTGTGCACAGGCCTTGGCATGCCGCCTCAAAATGTCGGTGAGGTGTACGGGGTTGTCAAGGCGTACACTACAAGAGTGGGCATCGGTGCTTTCCCCTCAGAGCAGAGCAACGTAAGAATACACGCTGACATGACATATAAATGCTGTAAATGTTTAAAATCAGCTTTTATTTTCAATGTGAAAAAATTAAAAAATATCTTGGAGGGAAAAAAATGTTCTCTAAACTGCATTTCACATTATCAGCAGTATTATACATGCAGTATTCCTCTGTCTACATTGTTAAAACATGGTGTAATAACTTAATTTGACTGTACTGTTTACAAGTAAGTAGCTGTTTTTTTAACAGCACCACCTACAGGAGTTTCTTCACACTGCCAGCAATAACCAGCTGTACCATATACACTATATGAAAAACAGTCGTGGGCCACCTACACATTACACCTACAAGCGGTTTCATGACATCCTATTCTAAATCCACAGGGATTAAGATGGAGTTGAACCCCTTTTATGGACTTTGCTTTCAGGGGCACAGTTGTGCTGGAACAGAAAAGGGCCTTCCCCAAACTGTTCCCACAAATCTGTAAGCATAGATTTGTCCAAAATATCTCGGTAAGCTGAAGCATTAAGATTTCCCTTCACTGAAACTAAGCAACCTAGGCCAACCCTAGAAAAACAACCTCATGGCATTATCCCTCCTTTACCAAACTTTACAGTTGGCACAATGCCGGAAAGCAGATAATGCTCTTCTGGCATTGGCCAAACCCAGACACATTCATCAGACTGCCAGATAAAGAAGCGTGATTGGTCATTCTACAATGTGTACATGTTTCCACTGTTCCAGTGGTGGCATGCTTTTTGCCACTCAGTCTTATGCTTGCCATTGTGCTTGGTGATGTAAGCCTTACATGCAGCAACCCTTAGAAACCCACACCAGAAAGCTCCCAGCACACAGTACTGATGTAAATGCCAGAGGAGGTTTGGAACTGCCGTTATTGACTCTGCAGCTCGCTGGCAACTTTTACCCACTATGCTCTTGCATTTGGTGAAACTGTTCTGCAACTTTATGTGGTTTACCATTAGGTGACAGAGTTACTGTGGTTCTTAAATACTGCCAACTGACTTGTTGCAACAGTGACATCCTATTATAGTACCATGCTGAAATTCATTGAATGGTTTAGTGTAACCAATTCTTTCGTGAGAGAACATAGTGGCTGATCTTTAAAAGAATCGATATTTTTATGTTCTGTGACTGTAAACAAATACAGAAAACCTAAAAAAGAATTAAGATACAAGGATTGTCTGCACTCTTGCTTTGTTTAGGAGATCGGAGAGCTACTCCAGACTCGAGGGAAGGAGGTTGGAGTGACCACAGGCAGAAAAAGAAGATGTGGTTGGCTGGATCTGGTGCTCATCAAATATGCCCATATGATTAATGGCTTCACTGCGTAAGTTTAAAGTGTTTAACTTTAGTAATATAATCTTTAAATACTAGTTTTTTAATTAATATATCTTCAAAGAAACAAAATCTTTCTTTTTATACTAATAACTCTCATAATGAAGCAGAATGTGTTTTGGTTAGCCTTGTTGTGTTACCTCAACAGGGTCCTGGGTTTGTTCAGGGTCCTTCTGTATAGAGTTTGCATGTTCTATGCCTGTAACTATCGCGCACACATTCACATTCCGATGGATGCATCGGGAGAAATTTGGGGTTCAACGTCTTGCCCGAGGTCACATCGGCATGTCAACTGGAGAAGCCAGGGATCAAACTGCCAACCTTCCTGTTGGAAGATGACCCGCTCTATCTCCTGAGCCACAGCCACCCCAAGATTAAAAAATAATTCTTAACCTTATTTAAATACCTCCTTACAGAACGATTGTACAAACACATAAAAATGAGGTTCCTCCGTCAAATGCCTGGGTTTGGCCTTAGATGCAAGTTGCAAATGCGGAACTTGGTCCGGGGAGGTGGTGCCTTGGAGTACAGCTACTGCTCCTGTATACTAGGAGCCAGTGGAGGTGTTTTGGAAACTACAGGACAGACAAACACAAGATGCTGGAGAACAGTTGGACGAGGTGGCAGAGGTCTGGCCATCTGTGCTTAACTGCTGTCTCCTTGACCTGGACCTGGAAAAGAGGCAGAAAATGGATGGAAAGACATAAAAATAAATCTTAAACTCAGCTGTATGACTGAACAGGATTAAAGCAGTTTACGTTTCTTCCTTTATTGTGCCTAAAATGGACATAACACCTCAGGTTATTGTTTCATGATGTATTTTGAGGTTGTAGATCTGAGGAGGATAAGTAACCACACAGTGTAAAGCTTATATGGATACAAAAAAATTTAACATAAACCTTAATAAAACTGGAAAATTAGTGCATTTTAGACTATTAATATGCTGTTTTATTACAAAGGTACACTTTTAAGGAAGACTGGGAGTGTTATTAGATAAAAATCAGTAATAGTTTGTTTCCATTCATTATCATCTTTGTCTTTCGACTGCTCTCGTTAGGGTTCACCACATTGGCCTTCTGCCTTCATCTAACTCTGTCTCAGCCTGTTCCAGCTATCATAGGACAAAAGATGTGGTACACCCTGGACAGGTCACCAGTCTATCGCAGGGCACCTGTGGCCAATTTCAAAACACCATTTAACCTGATGACCGTGTCTTTGAACTGTAGCAGGAAGCTGGATTGCCCAAAGAGCCCAGGCAGGCAGGCAGGCACAGGGAGAACATGCAAATTCCGCGCCGAAAGGCCACAGCCAGCCCTTTTGTCTTATGTTGTTTAAGACAGATATTGCTTTATCTGCTGAGTACTTTGCTGTAAAAATATATAAATCATTTATCCAGTCGTTGTAGTAAAGTTGTCCCTCTTCTCTTTCAGTTTAGCTCTCACCAAACTTGACATACTTGACGTTTTCCCAGAGATCAAAGTGGGCATAGGGTACAAAGTCGACAATCAAACTATACCTCACTTTCCAGGTGAGAAAATTTGTGAATATGTGTATTACTAATGTAGTTTTTAATGTCTTTTGCTCTGTAAAAGTAGACTGAATAATTGTAGGTACTTGGATGAAAAAATAATTAGCATATAGCTTTTTATTACCTGTGCACCCATCATGTGAACCAAACTTTTCTGATTTCTGGCAATTCAGGGTTGAATCTGATGTTGGCAGTGGAAAAAATGGAGCTGAATCCTCTGCCTTCAGTGGAGCTTGTCTAACAGGCTTTTCTCTCCTTCCCATCTATTTGGTTATTTACAGAGAGCTTCATTTTTAGACAGAAACACATCGATCTGTTGCTGTTGCTATTTGAGTGCTTTCCCCTGTAAAGCTAATGGTGTGACATTATTGATTTGTGGCAGCCAATCAGGAGGTACTGCACCGTGTGGAGGTTGAGTACGAGACGCTGCCCGGCTGGAACAGCGACACCTCGGCTGCTAGAAGCTTCAAGGAACTGCCTGAGAATGCACAGAAATATGTCCAGTTCGTTGAGGAGTATGTGAGAGTGCCTGGTAAGAATACTCAACAGGATATGCAAACATTTACAGTTTAATCAGTAGATTTTCAGTGCTGACTCTCAGGTCACTGCTTCTTCTGATTTTATTTTCTCAGTCAAATGGATCGGAGTGGGAAAGTCCCGGGAGTCCATGATCCAGCTGTTCTAGTTGAAAAGAGGAGATGCGCACAGCCTGCCTACCTGTTTTAATCCTCTGAAAGAGACGTGACTGCCGTGTCTGCTCTTGGGTTTTATCTCTGTATCATCAGACTGTCCCGGACTGGACTATTCTGGATCAGACTAATATCAGACTGACCTACCTGTTAGAAAGGCTCCCAAAGTTTCCGTTTGGGTTTTTAACCGTTTTAAACTTTATTAAAATAGCATCACAAAGCGCTCTGGTGACATTGCAGCCTTTTATTTCAGACATACTAAACACTGGGCAACACCAGCCATCGTCAGGTCTGAGAGGGCCTGAAGTAACGGACATAAGATGCACACTGGCACTGGATCACATTCTTTGGTTCAGCTGTATTTTTGTTAATCTATGCTGTGATTTAAATGCGCTGTGTTTTACCCTCAGCACTTTAGATGCTCTGGACTTCATGTGCTTTATGTTTTTGTTCTTCCAGGTGTACAGCACATCCTCACATGATAAAGGGATCCTTTAATATTTTAAACGTGTCTTTTTGTGTTGTCAATGTTCAAACTTGCCTTGTCATTCAACCAAAAGAAATATCTTTTACATTTTCTTGTAGCTAGCTCTTTGCTTCCACTGTAAGAAGGCTCGTGTTTTAAGGTTTAATCTTAGCAGGTGAGGCGCAGGCACAGAACTGTGAATGTAACTAACACTGAGAATGAAAATCAGTTCTGCAACCCAGCATTTTTCCACATCACATATTCTTTTGGTTAATCTTTATTTTTTTGTTTGTTGTTTTGCACTGTCTCCACATTGTTCTGTTAACATGGGAGAAATGAAAATGCTTTAACTTTTGATAAATATCTTCATCTGGTTTTTGTGCAGTTTTCTGCCACTGTTATAACACTACTAAAACAAGACCTTACCAGTCTTGAATTGCATTTTGCCTTCAGAAGAGCTTGTTTATAGTACTGCATTGAATCCCCACTTTAGTGGGTGCCGTGGTTGTTTGCATTTATACTTGTGAGCTTGTTTGTCTGCATCCATCTAGATCTGGATTTGGAGCTAATAATGAATAACTGTTATAAAAAATATGAGCTATTGCATAAGCATAATGAGCAAGCTAGTTTCAATTACAACCTGTTAGTTTCTCAAAGGTACAATCATGAAAAAGAGAGTTTTCACATGACTGCACAGAGGCCTGTGAAAACTAAGTACACCCCATGATTCAATAGCTTGTAGAACCACCATTTGGCAGCAATGACTTGAAGTAACTGTTAACTGTCTCTCATGTCATTGTGGAGAAATTTGGGTCTACTCTTCTTTACAGCGTTGCTTCACTTTATTGAGTTTTGCTGATATTTATTCATGCACGACTCCCTTAAGGTCCCACACCAGCGTTTCATTCAGTTTGAGGTCTGGGCTTTGATTGGACCATTGTAAAACCTTAATTCTTTTCTTTTTCAGTCCTTCTGTTGTAAATCTCCTAGTGTGCCCAGGCTCATTGTCCTGTTGCTTGAACCAATTTGGACCAAGCTTTAGCTGTTGTACAGATGGCCTCACATTTGACACTTGAATACTTTGGTCTGCAGAGGAGTTCATGGTCGACTCAGACTGCAAGGTGCCCAGGTCCTGTGGCTGTAAAACAAGCCCAAAACATCACTCCTCCATGGGCAAAAATCTTCACTTTGATTGCATCTCTCCAAAGGACATTGTTCCAGAAGTCTTCTGTCTCAGATACAATTTTGCAAACCTAAGCTGTGCTGCCACACTGTTCTTAGAGGAAAGAGGCTCTCTCCTGGCAATCCTTCCAAACAAGCCATACCTGTTCAGTCTTTTTTTTAAACTGAACTTTAATATTTAACCTGCTAACCAAAGCCTGTAGAGTCTGAGATGTAGCGCCTGGGTTTTTTGCAGTTTGTCGGCGTATTGCACCATCTTACATTGGTGTGCATATGCTGGGATGCCCAATTCTGGGAAGATTGTGGGATTGTGTTAATACACACCTGAATGCTCCAGACCAGCAAACTGCCAGAACTCCTGCTTTTATAGCAGTGGCCACACCTGCTGATGATCAGTTAATCAGGTGCATTTCATTAGCAGCGTCTTGCTGCCACAAACCCTCTTAATTCCTATGGAAACTGTAAGGGTGTACTTAGTTTTTCCTGTGAAAACTTTCTTTTTAATGTGACTGTATGTTTCATCCTCTTGCACTGTCAGCACATTGTTCCGTTAACATGTGAAGAAGGAAGTTGCTATAACTCCCCCCCTCAATTTTCTGCCGTGGTTATAACACGTCTTTAAGCAGTGTTAAACAAACTTCACTAGTCTTGAGTTGAATTTTGCCTTCAGAAAAAAAAAGCTCCTTTCCTCAAACTTAGATTACAGTTCTGTATTATATCACTGTCTTTGCAGGTGATTCTTCATTTGCATTTACAGTATACTCATGCGCTGTTGTGTTTGTATTGCTTTGCCATCACGAGTTAAACTGAGCTGTTCTCGTTGAACTTAGAGCTACTCATGAATGACTATTACTTTTACTGAAATGCAAAACCAACTCTGAGTCTATACACTCACTATCAGAGCCAGTACCTTGTAGTTTCTTGAGGCTATTATCCTTGTTCTATCAATACACTGTGTTTGCTTGTTAAAGTATTACCAAGTAGACCTGACACAGTTGTGTAGGTCTGTGTTGCTGCTACATTTGGGTGGTTGCATATCTGGGAAGGTGCACATCAGGCTATAGGGTGTAGATTTAGTGCAGTACTATAAACCTATATTTGAACAATCTGTCTCAGAAAAAAATAACTAAATATGGTTCTTATTGGGAAAACACAAACGGGTCCCTAAAGTATAAATTGTGGCAATGTCATTAGTGGGTGTGTCTTATTTTAAAGGGAATAAAAACACATTTTTACATGCTTCATCTCTAAAAGGTCCACCACCCTGCTGACCCCCCCGCTCCCATTTAAAACAACAAAAAAGGTGAATGAAACCAGAAGAGATCTGAATCTGAAGCCAGTGCACTCCTGGAGTTGTTTTACAGATGAAATGGTGCCATCAGAACAAGCCAAACAGAGAGGTGACATCATAGCAGGGAAAATGGTAATATGTCTAATGCTGCATTCATATTCACTGAACAGGAAAACATTCTTTCCTCCAACTTTTCAAACTGATCCATTATAGCCACCCTGACTGCTAGTT
The DNA here is from genome assembly GCA_015106775.1 of Etroplus canarensis. NCBI lineage: Eukaryota > Metazoa > Chordata > Actinopteri > Cichliformes > Cichlidae > Etroplus > Etroplus canarensis. The sequence continues at coordinate 6,602 of VUQH01089816.1, read as the reverse complement.
TTGTATTTTGAATTGCATTAATCGCATGCAATATGTAGGGTTGTATATCTGGGTACAAATGAGCTGTTAATAACTCATTTTAAATCCTAGATCACTTAGATTTGTGCTATTTTTGGAATTACTGTAACCTGAAGGAGGCAACTGATATGAGTTCCTACAGCTTGGTTTTCTGTAATCAGGGTCAAAACGACATGAATGTGGTTTTAGTCTTCCAGTTTGTGGTCTAAATCAGCTTTGTTTATTGCTGGATCTAATGTGAAGAAATAAGGATTGTTACGTTAAAAGTTTTCCAGTGATTTAACAAAGCGCTCCTGTAAAGTTGTAGCTTAAACGAGAGCAGTCTGACAGCTCATATCTTTCCTCCACATCATGCAAGAGTTTAGTCTGGATTCAGAAGATTATCGGGGGTCCTGATTAGTTTGGCATTTTCTTGAGAAATTCCAAAAGTGAATCATTATGAAGTTGAGCCAAGCCCCAACGCTGATAAATTTCCTCACATTTGACAAATCCTGCTAACAAACAGCTCTCTGAAACAATCACATAACCTCCTTGGCGGAGGTAAGAAAGGAACTGAAGATGCAGGAACCCAAACTGTCCAAACTTTTAGTCCTAATGTGATGTCAAACTCCTCAAAAGCTGGATCCTGCATTTTCAGTCATGTAGCATTCATGCACCAAAGGAAAACAAAACGAGTTTAATCATTTTTTAACAGCAGCAGTGACTGACATGACTCTGTTCTCAGACACATCTTAAGCTTCACTGTTGTAGTTACTGGTGGAGTTTTGATACATGTTGCGTATCTGACTTTGGAGAGCTCCTTCAGAGCCACAGAGATAATATTAACCATATTTACAGGCTCCTCATGACAAGTAAAAATCAGAGTATCCCTTTAATGGACTGCAGATGGCTCGTCTGGTCAAAATTAGAGGCTGGAAAATTGTTACAGGTGTTTCACAGAGCAAACTGTCACCCAACGAATAATCTTTATGTTTTTTTAAGCTGCTTTATTACAAAACAAAATTAATGATAAATGTGATTATATGTGTGATAGAAAGCCGTTATGACATGCTATCTAGTCCATCTGTTGTCCGGTGTCTCAAACACTTCTTCAGTCAGTACCTTCATTAAAAAGAGGGTTGTGCTTTTTTATTGCAGTTTTAGTGTTTCTTTTGTTGTCAGATTGTCTGTACGTGCTGAAACTGCCTGGACACACTCAACAAAGGTGAGTCCCATCAGCACCGAGAACGATCCTCAAATACTACATTTAAAAGAGTGTCTTCTGAGTTTCTGATACTGTACCCCCCGAAACACTTTTGCTTCTGTCAGACCATAGCAGAGGTTAGCTGTTTGCTCCACTGAACTCTCTGTGCTTTTATCTCCTTTTTTTTCTGAACAGCACCTGCTCTTTCAAATGAACCTTGATCCCTTTACTTGTCCAAACTGCCCGAATCACAGACTTCTCTGGTTAAAAAGACTAAATGCTGCATGCGCACAATGTACACACAAAACACACACACGTTGCACTGCCTCTTATGTTTTAAACTCTTTTACATGGTGTTCTCCTTTTCAGGTTGAAAAAAAATCTCTACATCCTGATTCTCTTCCTGTATTTGTCCTGCTGTGTTTGCTGTCTTTGGGATCTCGGCTAGAATTTCAAATAAAGTTCTTTGGATTTAAACAATATCTGGCTGCAGTGTTTGTGATCTGAGAAATGTCTCACACAGATTAAAACCAGATTATATTAGAAACATCTCATAAGTGCTGCACCCTTTTACTGCAAATGTTTGTGACCCTTTTGAGCTCTTGTGACTTTTCAGGACTGATGTGCAGATAAATCTCTTCACACATGTTTTACATGTGTAAGATCCTGTGTTTGTTTTAAGTGTTAAATAATATCTTTTCTTAGAGGCGAGGTAAGACGCCTTGCCTCTAATAAAAGATATCCTTTTCTTAGAGGCGAAGATAGTGAAGTACTGTTTGTGCTCAGCTGTTACAAAGACAGTTTCTCCTGTGTGGCCCAACCATTTGCAGCCATGTTTTCTGTAAGTATACAACATTTCACCCGTGTTGTTTCTTCATTCGGGTTTTCCACAAATGTCACACTGTAAAGGCTGTTTTCCTGTTATAGTTGTCTACTATGTTGCTGTGACGACTTTGATTCCAGATCTGCTTTTATTTTTAGTGTATCTTGAGTTCACACAGTTGCTTTCTTTGTCTTCTCTGTATAATTGACAAAGAGGAGCTGATCAGTGTTGTTCTGGCTTACTGCTGTTACTTTCCTCATTAGAAATCACCATAAAGTTATCAGTATATTAATATTCTGATTTAGTATTAGATCTTCCCCCTGACTGGTGCTGAGTTCTTCCTATTTCTCTTCATTCTCTGGGCACTGGGTTCTCCTGGTCCAGTGTGGAGTTCCTCCGTAAGCTGCTAGTCTGTAAGAACCTCATCATCCTTACAGAGATGTTGCTGTGGTACATCTGGAGCAGGGGTCAGCAAGCCATTTTTTAAATTCTAGATGACAAAAAAATATGCATTCATATTTGAGCCTTATAATTCCTACCTTCTTTAAAAGCTTTTTGTTACATGTTTACTGTGGTTAACTTTTTTTAAAAAAAATCTGCTTCGACAAAAGATTTTCCTAATTGTGGGATAAATAAGATAAGTTATCTTAATGAAGGGAACATAGGTTTATTTATGTTTAATTTATGTTTCTGTGCCGGTTCTGGCCTTTGGGCCATATTTCATCCACGTTTGCTCTAAATGGTGTGCTAGCAAATTATAATTCCCGAACAACAGAACAGGAGTGGCTCTCAATGTGGTCTTCTGATGCTGTAGCCCATCTGCTTAATGGTTCGATGTGTTGTGCATTCATAGATGCTTTAATGCATACCTTGGTTGTAACAAGTGGTTATTTGAGTTACTGTTGCCTTCCTAGCAGCTCAAAGCAGTCTGGCCATTCTCCTCTGACCTCTGGCATCACCAAGATATTTTCTTCCAGAGAACTACTGATCACTGGATATTTTCTCTTTTTCAGACCTTTCTCTGTAAACCCTAGAGATGGTGTCTCCATAGTGTACTGGTTTACACATTTGCCTTACAAGCGAAAAGTCCCTGGTTTAATTCCTGGTGGGGGCACAAGTTCCTCTCACCATGGAGGGTTGCATGAGGAAGGACATTTGGGATAAAACCTATGTCAAATTACCAATGCAGATTAATCTGCTGTGGCGACCCCCTTGGGGAGAACACAAGGAAGCAGCCGAAGATACATTTTCTCTGTACACCCTAGAGACGGTTGTGCAGAAAAATCCCGGTAGATCAGCCAGCCTGACTGGCACCAACGAACATGCCACATTCAAAGTCACTTAAATCACCTTTCCTCCTCATTTTGATGTTCAGTTTAAACTTCAGCAGGTCATCATAACTATGTCTATGTGCCTAAATGCACTGAGTTTCTGCCATAAGATTGGCTGACTAGACTTGTTTACAAGCAGTTGAATAGCTGTGCCTAATAAAGTGGCCAGCGAGTCTACATTTTCTTATGTACCCAATACCCAAAATGGAAGTATTTGTATCTGTTCACATGCAGTAGCACTGTGAGGAGTTCATTTTTCTCTTTCTCACTCTCAGGCTCCATAGTTCTGCAATTTCAGGGCAAGCGGCAGCAGTTATGGCGCAACTTGAGCAGCAGGACTAAATGATATTGAAAACCTACCTTCGGCTGTTCCCTGGTCACCACAGTGGATTAATCCGCATTGGTGATTTGGCACAGGTTTTACGCCAGATGCCCTTCCTGACGCAACCCTCCATGGTGAGAGGGGCTTCTGGAACCAGAGACCTTTTGCCTGTAAGGTGAATGTGTAAACCACAACTTGCTGAGCATTATGTTGATTGAAAACATGGGCTTTGACGTGAAGCCCATATTGACCTGTCAGATTCCAGAATATCGGCTAGCTTCATGGTGCACCCACTGTGCAGCATAGTTTTTTGTTCTTCACTCATCAACATCTCATAAACATCTTCTCATTAATGTCAATTTGATAACAGTCCTCCTTCACTGCAGTGTGGCCTGTCATAGTAGGGAAACCACAGACGTTAACAGCTCTGTAGTGAGGGAATGAGCTCTGACGGCAGCAGCTGAATTCATGCACTAAATCGAGGTAGATACCCTACAGGGGAAATTCAGGGGAAACTCTCGTTACACTTTGAGGAAGCTGATGCATTATATTGGTTTCACTTTTTTAAGGATTTTTTACTGAAAAATACACATCAGGTACATCTGCTCTGGTTGTTTGGGGAAAAAAAGCTTTTAGCAAACCAGGAACACTTGGTAAAGATGAAGATAAGTTAATAAAAATATCACATTTGTTCATAACCTATGATTATTTCTGGCTGGCACAAAAATCATGTTAAACTTAAATAAAGCCTTATTACTCTCACTAGAATATTAATAAATAATGAAAGTATTGGAAATGTTGATTTTTAAGACTTATATGACTCTGCACAACATTTTGTGTATAGGAGTGAGAGTATTTTTAGCATCAGAAAGTTTTATGTAAACATGCACCATCTGGTGGCAGTCTAACAAGTCCAAACCGACACCTGAGCAAAAAAAAAAAAAAGTGCTGGAAAAAGTTTGAATAAATATT
>VUQH01089811.1:12549-22658 GCA_015106775.1 Etroplus canarensis | reverse complement strand
TGTGCCAAATCACACATGCGGATTCAACTGCTGTGGTGACCCCTTGGGGAAAAGGGAAGAAGCCAAAAGTAGCTGGCCGTAGGAATCCTCACGTTTGCTTTCCAAGTCCTTGAAGATAACTTCTGGACAAAGGAAACAGAAAGTCATTAGACTTGACTCTTGTTCCTCCTTCATTTTAAGGTAAGAACAACACAGCTGCAGTATTTTTCTTCAAGTCTCGTTGAAAAGGTGTCTTTAAGCTGCATTTAGTTCAAGTGGTGACACCCAGACAGTGAAAGGCAGGAGTGGAAAAATATAAAAAGCCTACAAACCATCAAGCTGAGATTTTACAGATCTCTAACTGTATCTGAGCTGACACACTTCAAGACAGCAATGTAATAATTTTTAAGGGGATCTGCTTTATTAAAACTGATGCCGTTTGCAGTGCAGACATGTGAGACTTCTAGGGATAGTACAAGCACATAAGCTTCCAGTGAGCGCTACTGTCATAGGTACTAGAGGCGCCAGCTGTCCTGGCACTGATTCTTTCAGCTAAATCCAAACTTCCAGATAATTTGCTGAGCTAAGCCAAGGGGCACAAAGGGATGCAGGATATCTGAACCAATCCTCAGAGACACTTTGACACGTGTGATCTGGGCTCTGATGCCAGCCCTCCAGTGGGAGTTAACTGACATGCTGTCAGAGAGAGTTTTCCTTTTGTTCTCGTCTGCCATGTAGGTCTTTTTATACACAGCCAGTCACACTTTGCTTGAAATGCACTGAAGACTTAATAGTGGAACACTGCCCTCACTGTTTAGTCCCACTCTGAACTTATCTGATCGACATCCAGAAAGAGACGAGCTGAACTGGCCCACATATGATTATGCTGCATAATGCTACATCCTACTTTGAATTCTTTTTGCTACCAACTGTGCTTTTGTTTTGTCCTCCCACACTGTTATGGGCCATTTATCTTCATCCTCGTAAGAGTTATTCAAGATGAAGTACCTTCAAAGCACCGATCATAACCTACAAATTACAAAACTTGTTCCTATTTAGCAGACTGCGGTTTCTCTACAAGTAAAGGCTTTTGATCTTCACATAGCTTTTCATTGCATGTGATGTTAGTAGCAAAAGGTATTTTCACTGCTGTCTGTGCAAGAGCAAGTACTGGTGGTTGTAGCTGATCGTGCTTCATAATAATACCACTGGTACTCCTGGAGTTCTTATTCCCCTGGAATTCTGGATTTCCACTCAGACCTAAAAATACCTACATGATTTTGGAGATGTACATTTACAGGCAGACGGGTTCTGTATTGTTAATGCCTTGTGTCAAGAAGATTATGTCTTTGTTACCCCCATAAAGCTCATATCCCGGCACCGAACATTAGAAGACTATTGAAGCCATTCTACGTCTAGTAACAAGCATTAAATCAGACTTAAATGTTAGTCTCATTTGTAGAGATGGGCCGTCACCCACCAACTCCCAGTGCAGACAAACATGCCTGAAAATAGAAAACCATGGTGGGAACCTTTACTCAGGAGTTATAATTCTTCTTGTCTTCTTGACCAGCAGAACAAAAGCTTTGTGGTGGTGGTGGGGGTTGTTTTTATTTATTTATTTTTTGGTATAAAAAGGTTTGATCAGCACTGTCATCTCTCAGCTCTGCTCCCATGTATCAGTGTCAAATAAAGGAATGGGTACATTAGGCTCCCACTGAAGGAAGAGAAAATATTAAAACAAGTGAGGTAATTTACACTGCATGGCCTTTCATTGGATTGCCTTTAGCTTTGATGATGGCATGCATTCATAAGTTTATGCAATGTCACATTTATTTCCATCCAGCTTGGTCTTGCATCGATGATGGGAGAGTCAGACTGCTGTGTAAAGTCTTCAGTACACCCAAAATATTCTCAGTGGGGTTAAGGTCTGGACTCTATGGTGGCCAATCTATGCATGAAAATATTTCAAGCTCCTTTCACAGTTTTAGCCAGATGAATCCTCACTTTGTCATCTTGGGATACACTAGTATAGTCTTGCTCAATTGTCAAGGAACGTGGTTGATAAGCAGACTCAGAACAAAGCGGGAAAAAAATACTTAAAAATTTCCCTTAATTAACTCATAACTGAAAACAAAAGGCACATGTTCTCAGCATCACAGCCTCACCTTTCATTCAGCAGTTGTTTTCTTTGCTTAATGCATGCTTATAAAAATTTGACTTCTCTGAAATATAACAACATCCTTCCCATGGTTCCATGATTGGTTAAGAAGGTAAGAAAAACAGATGCTCCTCACTACATCAGTTAGGGTTAATATTAATCACTGCACTAATTATCCAGTGGAAGCCTCTTGCCTGTCTGCCTAGTTATATCCAGGTGGTGATTTTATTTATTTTTTTTATTTGCTGGCTAGGTAGTGTACATGAAGAAGTCTATTTTTTAATTTCTTACACTACAAGGAAACACATTTACAGTACATGCAAAAGTCTTGAGCCACCTCTCGATTTTTTTACAGTATATTTTGCTAGGAAAATGGAAAATAGGTGTTGTGATTTATTGAGTAATGCAGTACTTAAGGCAAAAATATATTATGATCACCTTTATTCTTTAATAAAACCTGAACTCTCTTAGCGAAGCTTTCCTGTCATTTCTTTAAGTAGTCTTCGGAAATAGTTCTCCAGGCTTCTTGAAGGATATTCCAAAGCTCGTCTTTGGATGTTGGCTTTCTTTTGTTCTGTTTTCTGTCAAGATGATCCTGTGCTTCTTCAGAGATGTTGAGTTCCGGGCTCTGGGGAGGCCAATCCATGACTGATAGAGTTCCACTGTGTATTTTTCTAGCCAGGTAAGCTTTTACTGCACTGACAGTGTGTTTGGGATCATTGTCATACTGAAAAATGAAGCCGTTGCCAATCAGATGCTTTCCAGATGGCATTGCATGGTTGGATTAGTACTTTTTTGCATTCATAATTCCATCAATATTGTCAAGATACCCGACACCATTGGCTGGATTGCTGCCCAAACTGTGGCAGAGCCTCCACCATGTTTTACAGATGGCTGTAGACACTCACTGTTTTACCACTCACCTGACCTCCTCCGTACATGTTGAGGAAAATTTGGATTTATCACTCCATGAGACCTGTTAGTACTGATTATCAGTCCAGTTCTTGTGTCATTTGGCACACCTCAGCCTTTGCTCCCTGATTCCCTTCCTTAACCATTGTCCTGCCAGCTATACGACCAGCAGTGATCAATATATACTGCAGAAGACCGGCAGTACATGAAACTTATCTGGGACATCAATATATTGTCCCAGTACTAGGGTTAAGAATGGCTTCTTAATAGACACCCTACCATGAAGACCATTTCTGATGAGGCTTCAGTGAACAGTAGATGGAGCAAGTGAAGGGCATGACCTGCAAATACTGTTACTGTGCTGTAGATAGTTTTTATGCCTGCCGCTCCTTCTTTTGTCCGCCACTTGTCCAGTGCCACACTGCACACCATGCTGACATATGTCAGACTTTCAGCTAATAGCTCTTTGGAAATCACCTTGTTGGTGCAAAAATACTATTTTATATCTGTCAAACTATGATTTCTTCAGGATTTTTTCATAGATTCAGCAAAAGAAATGGAAACAAAGGATGTGTTTTAGCAACAGGCTGGTAGTAACGAAGTGCCTGCAGATACAATATAAAATTGTTTCTTTGCTTAGTTTTCTATTTTGTTTAGACACAATGCTGGTTCGTCCTTTGTCTTAAGTGCCTTTTTATTCTTGAATGATTCATAGTTCAGTGCCGAGTGGCTTAACAAAAAAAAACCCAATTACTTCTAAAAATGTTCAGGCACAGGGACGAGACTGAAAGTGAGTGAAAAAGGAGCCAGTGACCAAAGAAACACTTTGGATGACCTTCAGAAAGCCTGAAGAACTACTTCTTAAGCCCACTTTTGAAAAACTACAGGAACATCAAAATATAAAGAGATGTGGGGTGGCTTAAGACTTTTGCACAGTATATTCTACAGTACTAACACAAACGATCGGCTTGTAAATTATCAGAGTGGCTTCCATGAACTCACAATACTGTAGTTTGTGTTTCTGTACTCAGAGCATAGTAGGATAGCAGTTACAGTAATTATTTTAAATTATTAAGACTGTCTGAAAAAGTGTACATGGTTGAAGATAGATGTAGTGAGGTGGTGACTTTAAAGGGTGGACGTGCCAGAGTTAGTTAAAGGCTGCTCCGGCCCTGTTTGACCCCCTACTCCCAAGCCAGCAGTTAATCTGAAGGTGATTTGCCCTTTTGGAAGAAATCCAGTCATAGAGAAGAGAGACACACTCAGAGCGTTGGAGTAGTAACTAGAAAGGCATATGATGTCAGAAAATGATCATTTGTACCCGTGCGTATGTCAGGACCAGCATGTCATAGTTGGTGTTTGTCCCAGTGAAGTTCAGCGGTTGTTCAGAGCCACGCCTGCTGTGTCATAGTTTGATTTCTGGAAGACCTCCACCTGGACCACTTTTAGTGCCAGTGTTTCTGTGTCTCTTTCCAGGCTCATAAATCAGTCTGTTTATTATTATGAGTGTCCATAAATCATTCAGTGAGTTGTGGTAACTTGGTGCCCTCATCTGCCTTTCTTTAGAAGTCTGAGCTATTTGTGAAGCAGCACTTACGCAGCAGGTATTAAAATTGAATAAATCGAGGGAAGTTTGGGGTGAGTGAACGGTAAAATGGACTTTTTCAGTAATTATGGGTTTATGTTCAGTTCATTTTCAGTGAGTATTTTTGGCTACTTTATAATGTGTTTACTTACATTTTGTGAATAATGGTGACCACATTATCACAGTTCGGTTACTTCCTAACCTCAAGTAAGAGTGGACATTGACACGCTGTGATGAAGAATGCTGCGCTCGTTAAACAAGCGAGCATCTGCATACACACTTTAATATTTACTATAATAATTCTCTGCATCAAATTACAGGATAAAATACTGAAGTGTTTTTGATTAGTGTACTTTATCAACAGGTTGTGCCTGGTGCTCTGATCTTGGTCCTCATCAGTGACACAGCCTCTCCTCTACCCCTTAATTATATCAAACACAGACAAACCTGCTCTGCCTAATTAGACCTTGGATGAGAGCCACAGAGGTCTTGCTCATGCCTCCCATATAATTGCATCTGATATTCACTCCTTAACAAGATTTTGCTAACCTTCTATTGACATTTAGACAATAAAGTTCTGATGGGAGAGCAGGAGGACCAAAGCTCAGCTGGCCTGTTAAATCTCCTCAAGCTCAAGCATCTTGAGTTAGCGTCCACTCTTTGTTGGAGTGCAAACGAACCCTCTGCTCTTACTCTTCAGGTTCGTTATCACTGCCAGGGATTATCAAATGATGTCCTTTGATGATTTTTCCGTAATAGATTGCAGGAATATTATTCATAAGTCTGTCTGGTCACTTCTTGTGATCACTTTGATAGAAGAGGATGGGACAAAAAGAAATTATAATTGTTTGGTTTTATTCAGTCAGCTGTTCCCAGCCACACCAGTTTTATGTAATTTGCAAAAAATATATATATATATACATATATATATATATATATATATTTTTTTTTTAAATCAGTTAAATTGGAGTTTTAAATGAACATGTTTGCATTAACTGCGGGGGGCGGTGGTGTAATGGTTAAGGTTTCGCTCGAGCCACAGTCAGACCCCCACTGTGCCAAGACCCTTAGGCAAGGTCCCTACCGCAGGTGTGCCGCTGTCCACCCAGCAGTAGAAATGGGTACCAGTAAATACTGTGAGGGTAACCTGCGATGGACTAGCGTTCCATCCAGGAGTTTAACTCCTAAGTTGCTTCACGCTGCAGAAACCGGGATAAGCTCCGGCCCAATGAGCCAGTAGGCTCAAGTGTAAAAAGCCCCGCAGACTTTATCTTTTATTTGCATTAAACACGCGACATCAAAGGCATCAAAACTGACTTGCAGCAATAGCTGAAGGAGAACTTCTCACATAAAGTCTGTTCATTAGATGTTTTCAGGGTTTTGATACATCATCTCTGTGGATTAGATTTTTCTTAGCTGCTGTTTCTTAAGTCAATAGTCTTTTTAATATTTTCCTAAAACCACAACTTTTTATCAGTAGAGGTGATATTGTACTCAAATATAGTTTAATGCGCTCAAGGTTTCCCATGTTGTGCAACTTTCTACTTTCACATAACTATAACTGAGAAGAAAATATTTTTCTCTCGTCTGGCCGAAGGACCAATGAGCTAATGCCACGAAGGGGCGTCCGCCCATCCGTTCATCTCTCTGCCCACAGTTTCACGAGAATCACTACTCCTCCAATAGCATTGATCAGATTTTAGTGAAACTTCCACACAGGTATCACTGTATAGGTCTTCATCCACACTGTGCTCGCAGTCATCACAACTCCTAAGAATGTTTGTCTGGATTGTAATATTCATAAAATTAGTGTTTGCGTGAGCCCCTGTTCCATGTAAACATGAATTAGGTTTATTTATGGCTGTGGCTCAGGAGGTAGAGCGGGTCGTCTTTCAACAGGTTGGCGGTTTGATCCCTGACTTCTCCAGTCTACATGCCAAAGTGTCCTTGGGCAAGATACTGAACCCTAAATTGCTCCCGATGCATCCTTCGGAGCGTGAATGTGTGCGTGATAGCTGAATGCGCTTAAGGCATAGAATAAAGCGCTGTATGATTGTGTGTGAATGAGGCTTGTAGTAAAAAAGCGCTTTGAGTGCTCAGTTAGAGTAGAAAAGCGCTATATAAGTACTAGTCCACTTACCACTTACCAATAATGTCTTAAGCTAGGTTAGGGCTTGTCCAGAACTAGGGCCTGGGTGTAGATGTATCACTTTGGGCACTTCATTGTTTTTTTCTAACTCCTTTATTTATCACCACCATCTGGCCGTGTCTTTTTGGCTTCAGTTCACACATTTTTCAACACCCCTTTACTTATAAGTTTCAACCTTACCAGACAGCTGTTTCTCAGTTAATCTCACAAAATAACCAGTGCTCCTTTAACATTATAATGATTCTAAATGGAAGCGAAAATGTACAATCCAACACTTTTACTATGAGCTTCTGTCCCAAACCATAAAAATTGAGCTTAATAAGCTTTATAAATGTAACCGTTTTTTGCAGGGCCATTGAATTGGATTCCGTTCAGCTGTACAGGTGTTCCGCAATAACCATAACAAGCTTCCATTTGCTGTAACACCTTTTCGGTCCATGAGCAGATGGCAAATAAATAGCCAGATGTTGAGTGGTACTTGACAGAGGAAGATGATTTATTTAGCCTCTGTTTTGTGAGCTGTGAGACCTTGTGGCAGTATTATTTTGCATTTATCCAAGACAGCGATCTAGAAAGAGGTATGTTGAAGTGTTAACATCAAGGACACGAGGGTCGGCTGCACTACTGTATAATGCATGCTCGTATTAATCCTGGGATTTATTCATTTTATCACCAGTCTTTCATCACTCAGCCAAGGGCATAGAATTTTGACCAGATTCAGCTGCAGTTTGACCATTTTTCACTTCAATTAACTGAGTGGCATCACACAGCTGAGAAACAGAGCTGCAAGGTTATTTGGAGTCTTTCTTCCTTTGAAGATCATCTGATTTGCTCATTAAGAATTTTGCGTTTCTTCCAGAATATAAATATGTGGAATAAGCAGTGAGTAAAGAAGTTGATTCCATTTTTTTAGTCTGCACACTAAAGTGTACAGACTTAAAAATGTACGCTGTGTGGATAGAAGTATTAGGTTACCCACACATTACTCCTACAGGAGTTTTTAATGACACCCCATTCTAAATTCATAGGCAGTAATATGGAGTTAGTACCCCCGTTTGGACCTATAACAGTTTCCACTCTTCTGGGAAGACTTTCTACAAGATTTTGGAGTGTGTCTGAGGGAATTTTTGCTCATTCATTCAGAAGAATTTTTATGAGGTCAGACACTGAGCGGGCCTGGCTCGCAGGCTCCATTCTAATTCATCTCAGAGGTGATGAGGTCGATATCAGGGCTCTGTGAGGGCCAGTCAAGTTCTTCCGCACCAAACGTATCCAACCATGCTGGAGCTTGTACAGTCTTGCTGGAACAGAAAGGGGCCTTCCAACAATCTCTAGAAGCATAGAATTGTCCAAAATGTCTTGGTAAACTGAAGCAGTAAGGTTTTGATGTGTCCTTTTGATATGGATGGGTAGCAGCTCCTCCTGGATGACTCACCCTATCTCTAAGGACAGTCACCCTTTGGAGAAAACCCGTTTCTGCCGCTTGTGTCTACAGTCTCATTCTTTTGATCACTCCCCAGAGCTCGTGACCATAGGTGAGGGTAGGAACACGGACAAACCGGTAAATCGAGAGCTTTGCTTTAATGCTCAGCTCTCTCTTGGCCACTATGAACCGGTACAGCATCTGCATCACTGCAGACATCTAGACGTCTGTCAATCTCCTGCTCCCCTCTTCCCCCACAAATGGTACACAATTTGGATACCGTTAACTTAAATTTGGTACCATGGCTGCTTTAACAGATTGCTCAGCCAACGCAAGCAGCTGTAGCTGGCAGCTGTCTGCTTCAACTTGGCTGTTTTTGTGCTATTGGTTCCTTCTGTCACACTTTTAATGGAATTATGTGACAAATGGACAATATGGACTATGTGGTCCAATTAGTGGGTTACTTAGCACTAATTAGTGGGTGTATGTGTATTGCACCCCTATAGTCCTAACCAGCATTACTTTTGGTAGCATTAGCTGAGGGTGAGATGGGGGCTAACAGGAACAGCCAAAAGAAGTAATAGAAGAAGAAGAGAAAAAGAAGCTGATAATTTAGCCCTCGGCTGCTCCTGGCGCCAAAATACCTATATAGCGGCAGCCAAAATGCCAACGTTGAGGCTTCAAGAAATCAATCTGTGACTTCACGGTGGCCAAGTCGGTTTTTTCAGACAGAAAAATATACCTGCTGACACTAAGGTAAAATTTAAGTCATCATGCTGCTTTATTTTCTTTGAATGCTTAGTCTTGGTAACCTCTTTGTATCCTGGCAGCCTGACAAGGAAAAGTCGCCCATAGAGAAATAATTAGACGTGTAAATACATAAAAAGGGTATTGCTGAAAAACAGAGCAATTCCTGTATCAAAATCTCAGTTTAGTTCTTTGAAAATCTTTATCTTCACAGTTGAAATTTGAAACCTTTTTTATTACTAATTACTGAAACCTGAAAAGCTCCCTACTTATTACGACGCCCGCAGGGGGTCAGTTCAAGGTGCAACAAGATATTACGTTTCCTCATTTTATTTTCAGCTCACTTCTGAATGGACTATTTTGTTTCACAAAAACTGCCTTCGGATTACAGAAATCTATTTTATCTATGATCTGCAAGTGTGTAATCATGCAAGAGGCCCCAATGTTGTGCTTCTTAGTCTGAAACTTTTATTAGCCAAAAGACGTCTAATACACCACTGGCTCTCTCTCAATGACCTTCCTTTATTTTACTTCACTTATCTACTGTAGAGATAATTGATAGCCCCTAGTACTCATTATTTTTTCCCTATTTCTATTCAGATCTGATGAAATTCTCCATTTTTGCCAGTGCCAATGATTTGCTATGGAACTGACTATTTCATTATTTTAAAGTGGCGTTAAACATAAAGCAGTCATAATTTAACCTCTCTTTCTTTTTGCCTTGGTAAAGTCAGGTGTGGGGGAAGTAATGTGTTTCAATTTTTCAGCAGCGGCAGCGCATTGTTGGGGGATGTGCCGTACAAACATTTCGCCACAGTGAGCACTTTGCACCGGAGCTGTTGGCGGGGGGAAAGAACTAAATTTTGCAGCTTACTGCTTCTCGCAAATCAAATCATATTTGCTCAGTCCAGTGATCACCTCAAGCTAGTTTTCAGCCCTTCAAATCTTTGCCTCCCTTTTTTGCTTTTGTGTTTTTATGCAGACACACTCAGGTTTTGCATAACTCCTGAGGAAATAATCACCAGATGTAGCAAAGTGTGAGTCACATTTAAAGGAGAAGATATGACTAATGGAAGGCAAAATGGAAGATCACAGTGATTGAGCCAGCAGCGCTAATGAAGTAAGACTGATAGGAAATGCTGAGATGGAGGTT